>OX453089.1:41836120-41876120 GCA_949708635.1 Hirtodrosophila cameraria
CCGGCCGTTAACTTAGCTCAATAAAATGTATAAATAATTGTATTTGTTTGTTTATATTTAAAATTAAGATTTAGTAACGATTTTTCGCCTTTAAAGTAACTATGAAATAATATGCCGATACTTAGGTGCCATGGATGCTATTTATAGGAATGTCATTATACTTAATATGCCTTTGCTTATTTAACAGAACATCACGCTACGTCATCCTGGGCCCAAGATCAACGTATATAACTTAATGATGTGTGAGTACAATATATATGGAAAAAGTAAGTGTTATTGACATGACTTAATAATATCCGCCCCCTTATTTATCGGCTTAATTTACTTATTTGGCCCTTCTGGCCTAATTTAAATTAAATTCAAACGCTAACGATTTTTTTTGAATATGGCACATTAGTGTGACCATCTTTTTTGTAATTCTGTTTATTTATTTATTAATTTATTTATATGTATATTATTTAATGCCCTTATCTACCTCATTATTATTTACGTGCGCGTTATGTTTGGTTAAAACCCAAACCACCTTTGTTAGTTATATATTTAACATGCCCAAGAACGGCCAATGTTAACCTTCAATAAGGGCATTCCCTAAATTAATTAATTATGTTAGGCTATTATTATTATTGAATTAAATGCACTTTTATAACGTTTAATATGACTGGTTTAGTGTAATTTGTGGAGGAGAGGGGAAATTTAATGTTGTTTGGATAGGTGCCAGCTAAAATCTGGCATTCTAGGGTGTTGTTCTAAAATTATGATTTAACAACACAGGCAGGGCGGGTACGCTGTTTTTGATATCGTTTCTCTTGTTGTCTTTTGGTTTGTTTTGTATTTTTTTTGTAGTTTAGTGATGATTTCGTGTTTTTCGTGATTGTACGTGACGGCGGGCATGGGTAGACCCACCCCTAACGAGAGAACTGTCTGGCCGGCGCTGCCCCTTAGTAACCCGTTCATAACAATATGGCGCCCAATTAGAAGATGTTGCACGGTGTTTCCTTTTGGGCAACATCGATGCAATCTTTTCGTTTAAATAAAATAAAAATATGAGAGGACGAAATCTCGCGAAAGTGGTCTGCCTTTTTGGTCATTCCGAATCCGCGACTTGTAAGGAGCGAAGACTCACTTCAATCGCGCGGACCAGGGATGACCGAAAGGACATTCGCACAAGGATATGGACATATAGGGACAGAATAGGACTTGGAGGCTATCATTATGTTTTCTTTGTCAAAAGCGTTCAAGTCGCAATTGGTGCCGGTGTGTCATCGCTGCTATTGATAGCAGGCGGTTCGCCACTGGTTCGTATCCTGGTGGACTTTTGTGATAAGAAAAAGGCTGTGATAAGAGTAATGTGATATAGAAGAGTTAGTTTTTTGTTGTCGATGTCCTATAAGGTCATGGTAGATCTTGGAGGCTGGGGCTTTTTAAGTGAAGGCGCATACATTGCTCCAACGTTTATTTTTTGTCAGGACCGTTCAAGTCGCAATTGGTGCCGGTGTGTCATCGCTGCTTATTGAGAGCAGGCGATTCGCCACTGGTTCGTATCCTGGTGGACTTTTGTGATGGGAACGATTCTGTGATAAAATACTGTGATATAGTATAGGTTAGATAGTTTTTGTTTAGGCGACGATGGTATTTAAATTATTTTGTTTGTGCGTAATCACATAATCGTCCGTTTTCTGCAAGTCTGTGATCGTCAACGATCTGGCTTGGGGTCTGGTGTCCCGTAGGATCTTTAAGTCGCTACGCGTTGCATCCAGAGTCAAGCTCAGAAGGAAGATAACCAGATTTGTTCGAAAACGTTCCCTCTCCTCCTTTATTTTGTATGGATTATTGTTGAAAGTATATAGTTGGTTGTGATTATGTCGAGTTGAGAATTTTGATTATTGTTTTTTTTCGGGATGGTTTAAATGTTTTTATCGGTTAGGGTATTTCGATTTAGGTATTTATTATAATTAAGGATGAGCAAGATTAGATCCGTAGATGGCGGGGATTTAGGGTCTGTGGAAAGGTCGGCTTTAAACATAGCGTTAGCTCAGGCCCAGACCACGTATCTGCAGTCCTTATCCGCAGGGATCAGTGATGTGATACGTAAAGAAATTCGGGACGGCATGCACAGCATGATGAAGCTCTTGAATGAGATGCTACGACCGCTTGCTGTACAGCCCGATACCCCGTTAGGATCAGTCGAAGCCCATAGAGAGGACGAACCTAAGCTGAACCTCCATAATGTAGTCTACCGACCGGAGGAAGATCGGCGACATCCTTGCTCGAGCCAGAGCCGGAACAGAGTTCATGGAGACGCCCAAGATGGGCATTACAAACCCATCTACGCTGATCCCTACGAACGTAAGAACGGCTCGTGGCAGGTGGAGTTTCTTAGGGGCTTACCACGCAAAAGGAAGAAGACGGCTTATGAACGTAGCCAACAACGTTCCGACCAGAGAACGAGGGTGTTCAAGGCTAGCCCGGGACAGGAAGTTTATCGACGAAATTTTGTGGTTAGCGACTTTGGTAAAGCCTTTAACGCCAAGTTTTCTCGTAAATTTCTGAGAGCCAGAGTAGTACGAAGAGTTGGTAGCAACTCTTTCTTGCTCGAAGATATGCAAGTACGGTCGTTAGGGGTCTATCACGCTAAGGACATAAGATTTTAGTCCGTAGTCGTGGTGTGCCTCACGTTGGGGCGCTGTTCTAAGATTTTGATATGGCAGGCCGGCCAGATTGGGCAGCTGGCGAAGAACGAAAGTCTCAGTAGCGGCCCACCTTGCTCCCTCAGATTCCGTCGGTGGTTTCTCGTCCCTGGAAATCCTTGGGTGATGTTGCGTGTGGGCCTTTGCCTATCGATAGCGGAGCAAAGATATTGGATTTAGGTGGCAACGCCGCTTGTTAAGAGTAGCCGTTTTGAATTTTGGCTGTGTCTTTTGTGCTTCTCTTTGTCAAATATTGAATTCAAAGTACGCTCGCTTATCCGAAAGGGCATAAGAGAGAGTATTATAAAGAGGGATAATTCAAGCTTAGCGGAAAGGCAACGACATTGTCTTTAATGTGGAGTATAATTACAGCATCACCCGTATGTGTCGCAAGGCCCTCCCGAAGATCAACTTTTTATCGTGCGCAGGCGCGCCTCTCAAACATAACCTCGCAGGGCCGTAGCAGCCCCTCGGCGAGTGAAGGTTGCACACTAAGTGCGCCTAGTGAGGGTGCTCCACTGCGTTAATGTGGAGTGGAACAACACCCGCAGCCCCAGATTACGAGGCAGTTCACCAATCCGCTAATTGGTGATCGTGCGGAGTACGCCCAGTGTTGTTCACGCAGCAGCCTTAGCGAGTTTGCGGAGTTTTTGTGTTGTTGCCGACTGCCATAGCCTGGCATAATCTTCGGGTCTGCCTTGACGCATCGTGCCCACACTGAAGGCTGAAATTAAGCGTTGACGGGGATAATTGTGGTTGAAATCGCCACCATCCAACACCGTCGAGCAGACGCACTGCCGTCTACACTTGTATCTGTGTTTTAAATTAAATCCCTCTGTTTATTGTACATTGCAACTAAAAGCATCAGCATATTGTTCAAGTGTTAGTTTGTTATTGTGTCCAAAAATCAGCTGATCGGTTCAGCCGCTTTTGTTTGGCCGCCTCAGCCACGGCAGTGGCGTCATTATACTTAATATGCCTTTGCTTATTTAACAGAACATCACGCTACGTCATCCTGGGCCCAAGATCAACGTATATAACTTAATGATGTGTGAGTACAATCTATATGGAAAAAGTAAGTGTTATTGACATGACTTAATAATATCCGCCCCCTTATTTATCGGCTTAATTTACTTATTTGGCCCTTCTGGCCTAATTTAAATTAAATTCAAACGCTAACGATTTTTTTTGAATATGGCACATTAGTGTGACCATCTTTTTTTGTAATCCTGTTTATTTATTTATTAATTTATTTATATGTATATTATTTAATGCCCTTATCTACCTCATTATTATTTACGTGCGCGTTATGTTTGGTTAAAACCCAAACCACCTTTGTTAGTTATATATTTAACATGCCCAAGAACGGCCAATGTTAACCTTCAATAAGGGCATTCCCTAAATTAATTAACTATGTTAGGCTATTATTAATATTGAATTAAATGCACTTTTATAACGTTTAATATGTCTGGTTTAGTGTAATTTGTGGAGGAGAGGGGAAATTTAATGTTGTTTGGATAGGTGCCAGCTAAAATCTGGCATTCTAGGGTGTTGTTCTAAAATTATGATTTAACAACACAGGCAGGGCGGGTACGCTGTTTTTGATATCGTTTCTCTTGTTGTCTTTTGGTTTGTTTTGTATTTTTTTTGTAGTTTAGTGATGATTTCGTGTTTTTCGTGATTGTACGTGACGGCGGGCATGGGTAGACCCACCCCAAAAGAGAGAACTGTCTGGCCGGCGCTGCCCCTTAGTAACCCGTTCGTAACAAACTTGGGGTTAGATCCGACAAAGTGGAGATTAGTAACCAGCCGGTAATCAATATCTTCGCCAGACGAGGCCTGGCTGCGTGTTTGCACGCCAAAAGTGTCCTTAATGCTGGATTTCAAGATTAAACGGCTTTTAGAACGTTTATAATCCGCTTTTACGACGAGAGAAAAATGTGTGTGCGTGCACAGATCAAGGCGATCAAAAACGTATGGCCGGAAATAAAGATAACAGGTGGCAACCATCCTGC
Organism: Hirtodrosophila cameraria; assembly: GCA_949708635.1. Taxonomy (NCBI): domain Eukaryota; kingdom Metazoa; phylum Arthropoda; class Insecta; order Diptera; family Drosophilidae; genus Hirtodrosophila; species Hirtodrosophila cameraria. The sequence goes on from OX453089.1 coordinate 41,840,823, forward strand.
TTATTGACGATGTTTTGTCATTACCCAAATACGCGGATGCGATATATGGCCACTCAATTATAACAAAGTTGGTGTTTGCCAACACTGATCAATGACCGATATCTTATCGTTAAATTCAAATTTAAACAAACGTTAATTCAAATTTAAACAAACGTTGAAATTTGAATTCAAACAGATTTTAAAATTCAAATTTAATGCGCACACTTACATATTGTTGTATTCTTTGTTAATTGTTTTTAATTCAATTACATGTATTTGTTTTGGTTTTAATTTGTTGTTATCGATGATTCGCTCATATTTATCGGTTTCTTTAGTTTCTTTGTTTTGTATTGCCTACTTCGAATTCGCTGTCTTTCCTGTTATTGGGTTTGTGAAATTTCCCTCCGTCCGTCCGTCAGTCTGTCCGTCCGTCTGTATGAACGCAGGTTTTTTTCCACAGTTTTGAAGCTAGAGCAACCAAACGTGGTATACATGTTGATATATACTTAAGGCAGACAAAGTGTCAAGATCTCCTACCCAACCCCACCCCTTCCCACACAAACGGCAAAAATCTATTTCTTCCATAGTTTTACACCTAAAGTAACCAAATTTTGCACAAGGGCTATTAATCACTTTATTGATTGATCTGACCCACAAATGAGCAAAGTCTGTATCTCCAACACCCTTTAAGCTAGAATCACCAAATTTTGCAGATTGAATTCTGTTGCCCTATTATATAGATTGTATGCAAATAATTTTGCCAATTTTGCTGACTCCGCAAAAAGGAGAAAAAAAGAGTATATCGAAGTCGGGTGCAACCGACTGCAACGTTCTTACTTGTTTCTTTATCGGTTTTGCGAGCGTCGATCATCGATTGTATTTTTTTCCATTTACTGGATGATTGTACGTTCTCAGGAGGCGTTTGAGACTGTCCACTGTATATTTTTCAAATTCTTGTCACTCATTTTCTCGAATTCTTTATGTGTGTTTTTTTTTCTCTGTCAATTGTCGCGCACTGTTTTGCGTTTTTTACCTCTGTAGGCGATTTTTAATTTGAATTTGTACCACTTCTGATTATTGTAAGGACAAAATAAAGTCACACCCAGATCAATTGTTTGTTTTTCTATGTTCTCTTTATTGTTAATGAATTTATTTGTAAGGAAGTTCTCAGGCCGGGGTACAGATCTCAGTCCGCCCAAGGTTGCTTACAACAAAATTTATAAATTTGCCCGGACTGGCTGGCTAGAACTAGCGCCGGTGCAACAAAGTTTGCAACATAAAGGCGCTACGAAGTTAACATTTGTAGAGTGAAAGGTATTATTCCAGATAAAAAGGCCAAACAGCCAACGCTGGACCAAAACTTGAGGCTTACGCAGCCAACAACGTGGGTCGTCGGGGGGCGGGATTAACTACGGCAGTTACTAATCATTGAAAATTAAACTATAAATGACCGGCCGATCACCGCAGCTTTATATGTCTCACGTTGTAAATAATTAGTTTGTTTGGATTTAACGTTATAAATCGTATATTGATTCCCTTTGAAAATATACAAAAAAACCTATAACGCACTTCACCAATTCCTAACTGATAAAAAAACATTTGCCCAGCTCACCGGTATCTCCTTTATCCGCTGAGTCTTGTGTATATTCCGCTGTCCAAATCAATGCCGCTGTATATTTCGCTGTTCAAGTCAAAGCCGCTGTATATTCCGCTGTTCAAGTCAAAGCCGCTGTCCAAATCAATGCCGCTGTTGTTGAAAAATCTCCGCTGCGAATATGCGTTTTGCCCGTGAACACGCCCGGCTAACAACTCCTCCTTGACATGCCCGGCTAACGACTCCTCCTTGACACGCCCGGCTAACGACTCCTCCTTGACACGCCCGGCTAACGACTAAAACTCTCGATCGCCTCTCTGCGTCGATATTCTAAAACTTCGCAATCGTATCTCTGTCGCCCTGCTGTTGCCTCTCCCACGCGTCGAGTTTTTTTTTTTGGCGGCTGCTCTCAGTCTCTCCAGCATGCGCTGTTTTCGGTGGTTGGTCGGTCGATCTTCTTTTGTTGTTACCGTTAGTTTTTCTGCTCTGCTTTTCGGGTCACGTAGCCCGCGATTGCTATTTTGTTGTTGTGTGGTTTCCTTGTTGTGTCGGCTGCTGTGAGTGATGCTCGACTGTAGTTGTCAGTGATGCTCGGCTGTAGTTCTTGGGCTAAGTAAATGAATTTTGCCCTTCTTGGGCTGAACTTATATCTAATAAAATATATAGAACTTAAAACTACAAAATTAATGTGGCGCATTATGGTGCGTCACATATTGATCGTTCACTTTAGTTTTTTGTTACATTCCGATCCGTTCACTGCGGAGTCAGTATACATACTATTCTTACTCTATGTATATAACATCTTTATCGTACTCATTTAGCGTTGCCAGATTGTTCATTTACATATACTCGCGAGATATTAAGGGTATTCTTGGTATTCTTCTGTTAACTTAAATCTAATGTACACATATCATTTGTTTGAATAATAATTGTAATATATACAATTGTGTGTACGCATGATATTAACATATATCTTACAATTTTATATTCTTTTATTACAGATTCAATGTATTGAAGAAACAATTTTCTCAACAGAAGTTTATAAATGCATAAGCTATCTGCTTACAGACGAACTTTGCGCTCTGCTAAACTGGGACGGCAATCAGAGAAAGCCAGCTGTTAAAAATTATAAATTGCTTAGAAAACATATCTTTGGTAAGAAAGCCTTATACATTCTCAAATACTTTTCAACTTTATTTTAATATCATATATATTTCATTTACAGACGCTGTAAAGACTTCCCAATTTAGGAAATGAGGAGACGATTCCGCAGACCGAAGAATAGGATCAACACGCAAAAATACGACCAGACGCAGGCTCAGCGAAAAGTTCAGCTATCCAATTAATTAAAAATTTTTCAAAATATTAATAACAAGTAAGAACGTTGCAGTCGGATGCTCCCGACTGTGATATACTTTTTTTTATCCTCTTTGCAGAGTCAGAAGTGGGCGTGGCAATTGTATTTTTGCTCAAATCTTTCAAGTTTTCCCATCAATTTATATTTGTTTTGTCCTGTTGTACAGGTTTAGGAGAAACAAACTTTGCTCGATTCCAAAGGCGGGGGTGGGCGTGGCAAAATTATTTTTATCCAATCTGTTTAACAGGGCAATATAATACAACCTGCAAAATTTGATGATTCTAGCTGAAGGTGTGTGGGAGATACAAGCTTTGCTCATTTGTGAGGACCAGGGTGGGCGTGGCCAAATTATATCCTTGCAGAGGGTATTATAATTTTTTTCAGATCAATCAAGGAAGTGATTAGTAGCCCTTGTGCTAATTTTTGTTGCTCTAGCTGTAAAACTGTGGAAGATATATTTTTTTGCGGTTTGTAGGGGCGGGAGGGAGATCTTGACACTTTGTCCGCCTATGGTGTATACCAACATGTATACCAAGTTTGGTTGCTCTAGCTTCAAAGCTGTGGAAAAAATCTGCGTTCATAGTTTTTCGTTTTTTTTATTAAAAAAAATTAAAAAAAAGAGTATAAAACAAGTAAGAATGCTCTGGTCGAGTATGGCCGCCTACGAGACTCCCTGCTCCCAACTTGCACTCTAAGCAGTTAAGCGGTAACCGAGCAAGCATCACACTTAACTTGTACAGTGTCTGTAAGACAGTTGTTTCTGCCTGCTGAGACGGGGGGAAATAGTTTCTTCCATAACTTTAGTGTTTGTTATCCGATCTTAATGAAATATATCTTACTACAACATATACATGGGACAGACGGACAAACAGACAGACTGACAGATAGACAGACGGACATGGCTTTATCGACTCGGCTGATGATACTGATCAGAATATATATAGTTTATATCCTTCTGCCTGTTACATACATTTGCAGAGCTTTATAGCTCCCTTTGTAAATTTTGAATGGGAACAGGGAGTAAATATCTATGCAATGGAAGAAAAATATTGTTGAAATATTCAAAATAAACACTTAAATAGCAGTTATTTCTAATGCTTTCGTAAGCGCTTCTATAGTGCTTACGTGTAAGGCTTCAGAAAGCGCTTCCGGAGCGCTTTTTAATATGGCTTGAGTAAGCGCTTCCCTACTGCTTGTTTATAAGGCAGGGGTAAGCGCTTACGACTAATGACATGCAATGTTAATACAAAAGGGCTCTTACGAGGCGTAAGCGCTTCTCGATTACAAGTAAGCGCTTCGGATGTACTTCCTAAGCGCTTATTATCCAGTTGGGTTATTAGCTTACTGATATACGTAAAAGCGGTTGCATTCAAATTCAAATTGTTTCGATCTTACATTCGACTAACCTGATTACAGATCGCCCACGATCTAGCAATATATTTTTTGGTTGTTTATAACACGTTCCTCGATCTGAAATAACTCTTATGGAACGACTGTAAAACGAGAAATGTTTTCCCAAGCAATCTTAGCCTTCCCTAGTGCTAGTGCTTTTTACTGCTCGTAATGCTCGGTAACGGGCCTAAATGATCTATGTGTAACGTATGACAGGGTACAGATGGCTTCGGAAAGCTATATAAAGTTCGACTGTGTATGGTTTTAGGCATAGAATGTAATATGCATGGTAAGCAATTTCTAATAAATTGTGATAATTTACTACTCATTGATGGGAACCAATATGTTCTCACTAAGTTATAAACAAACTTTTCTTCTGCTAAGTGTCCTAATTTCTCGTGTGACATGCTGATTAATTGTGCTTCCATGCACTTCGGGACATATAGGCATAACTTTTTATCGCTGTTTCTTTTATATACGATTGTATCTATCATTTCAAACTCCGTTTCACAGCCTTCCTCTAACATTTCTCGAATTTTTACTATTTCTTTATCTTGCATTTGCTCAGTTTGTAATACCAAGTCGGAATCATCTGGAGTGACACCTACTACGCCAACCGCTGGAATCGATTTTAACAGAAGCTCCTTGTATTTAAACTTTTCTGTCTCATTTTACACTTTCGGCTGCAGCTGTTTTGTTGATTTCGCATTGTGCAAGTTGTTCTTGTTGTTTCTATCTTCTCAATAGTTTTTTTTAAGACCCCTGTAGCTAACACCCCTATAGGAAATATGTGACTTACATTCGACCATCGATTTGCTCAACAATTTTAAATTTGAGACTCCACCTAAGCGCGGGCTGGAGTCACAATTCGCGGATGTTCCCTCTCCATTGCCCTCTTGCTCTTCTCTGCCACTTTCTTCTCTTCTGGCAGCCTCTCACTATCTTGATGTGTCACTATCGCCTTCTCCTGCAAATTTTCCTGTAAATTCTCTCTCTCCATCTCCTCTTATTGCCCCTACTGCCCCTGCTTCTGGAACCGTTTCTCCTGCTCCATCCCAACTCCTTCTGTTTCGACTGTACCAGTCTCAACTCTTTTTGTTGTTGCCTCGCGCAAGCAAGTGTTTGTGTCTAGGCTATCACCAGACACCACTTGTGAATCTATAGCGTCGTTTATAGCTAGTAAATCTTCAGCTAGCGTTTCTATCTCCAATTTTAATTTTTCTAGTCCCCGCGAAATAGCTTCGTTTAAAATTGGTGTTCCTCTAGATATATTTGCAATCATTTGTGATCCAAAATTTTGGCCAGCACACATGATTGTTCACAAATTTAAGCCGCGAAACCGTGTTCAGAGATTGCCCATATCTATCCCACCTGTTTCCCATTCCTTACAAACATTCTCATCTTCTAATGCATCGTCAAAAAACTGATATCTTCCCTTCTACTAACCTATCAGAATGTAAGAGGGCTTAACACTAAACTTTTTAAATTGATTGTGGATAGTCTCGCTTTTGAAAGTAATATTCTTGTTTTCACGGAAACTTGGTTAAAGCCCGATTTTCCTGATTCCTCAATTTTCGCTAATTGGTTTCCCTCGTTTAGATGTGATCGTTTATCGCGACTAGGTGTTGGTGTCCTTATCGCTGTAGATTCTGATATCTCGTCGGAACAAAGATCAATTCCTTGCTTCTAGTCATCGAGTGTCGTGTGTTAAAATCCTAATGAAAAACTTTTCAATTTTTAATACTTGTTCGTATATTCCTCCTCAATCTGATTTATCTATTTAACAGTCTCATCTTGTTTTCGATGTTTTCGTAAAAACTTAACTATTTAATATTTCAAACTGACTGGTCCCAATTGTACTCATATGCAAATATCGATATTGCCATTTTAATCTTTTATAGTACCCTGAATTCGCTTTTGGATACTTGCGTTCCTCTTGCGTATCCTGTGAGGCTTATTTTATTTTATTTTATTTTATTTATTTATTTATTAAAAAATGTTGACAAAGAGCTGTCAGCATGTGAAAAAATTTAAAATTATTTAACATTAAAGTTTAAGATTAAAAATTAAAATTAAATATTAAGAATTAACTGGGAGTGCACCAAAAAAAAAAAACAAATTAAAAAAGAAATAAAAATATTGGTCCAACAATTTGTTGCATGCAAGAATTGGGGAAACCCAGGAAAACCCAATTCAACCAATAATGTTAAAGATTAGTAGGCAAAATTTTTACTACCGTTTTAGCGATAAAAATTGAAAATTAGGAGAGATAAATAGGACGGTATGGAAAATCTAATAGATTTTACAAATCAAAATTTAAGTTAGATAGCAATGATGTTTTTACAAAGCTTACATTGTTATCAAAAGAAAATAAATGATAGTATTTGTTTTAAATTAAGCAAAGACTGCGGAAAAAAAAAATAACACCCTGGCAAATGCTGCGTCTATTAAGTGAATGAAGGTTGATTAGACGAAGCCTACTTTCATAAGAAGGAAGATGTCTAGAAGGATCCCAATTAAGTCCACGAAGAGCAAAGATTAAGAACTGCTTCTGCACAGATTCAAGTTGGTTTTGAAATTTTTGGTAATATGGAGACCATACACAGGATCCATATTCCAGAATGGGCCTAACGAGGGAGACATAAAGCTGCTTAGTGAAATAAGCATCAGTGAATTCCATACACCATTTTTTGACAAAGCCAAGGACCCCATTGGCTTTATTGGAGATAATAGAAATATGACAATTGAAGCAAAAATTAGGAACAAACAGGATACCTAAGTCATCAAATTTATGTAAACGCTTAAGAGGAATGTTATTAATTTCATAGGCAAAGAGGTAAGGTTTGTTGCGATAAAAAGTCATAAAATTACATTTCTCAATGTTAAGTGGGAGAGAATTAGATAAACACCAATTATTAAGGGCATCCAAGTCAGATTGAAGACACAGAGGGGAAACAGGACTAACAAGCCTCCCTGTTTTTTTAGAGAATTGACGAGACCAAAAAACGTGAAATCAAGGTATTACAAAAAGTTTAAGGGATCCGGTAATCCTTCTGATTTTTCTCATTATATGGTCGCTTGATCAAATTTTATGATGCTTAATTCGCTGTGCTATAAAGATTACGCTGTAAGCAGCCGTTCGCTCAGGATCATAGACAGTTCTATAACTTTGTGAATGCGAAACGCAAATCTTCTTTGTTGCCACACTCTGTATTTTATGAAAATACCAAATCAAACTCGGCTCAGGCTGCAGCCGATTTGTTTGCAAAGTTTTTTCAGTCTACTTACACTTTTACTAACTACACATCTAATACACCTTATCCATATCCTTTACATAGGTCTAATTGTATTTTTGGTCCTGCGATCACTGAAAGTTCGCTACTTAGTGAGATTCATTCAATTAAACCTGGGTATTCACCTGGTCCAGATGGAGTACCAGGATGTGTACTAAGATATTGTGCTGGATCTCTATGTAAGCCTTTACTTAAATTATTTTCACTTTCTGTTGACTCCTGCTCTTTTCCTGTTTTTTGGAAGAAATACTTTATTATTCCTTGCAACATTTATGTAGCTGTATCATTTCTCCTTCCCAGCATGGTTTTGTTAAGCGTCGTTCTACCACTACTATCCTACTTGAATTCACTTCTCTTGTTATTACAGGATTTCATAAGAAAATGCAAAGTGATGCAATTTACACTGACTTCAGTAAGGCATTTGATTCAGTTAACCACTATCGCTTGCTTCATAAACTCCAGCTTATCGGATTTTCTCCCAACCTTCGTTTTTGGATTTCAGACTATCTAAATAGTAGACCCATAAAGTTATTTTCAAAACTTCTCTATCTACTCCTGTCTTTGTCACTTCTTCGTTCCCCAAGGTAGTCATCTAGGTCCTTTTCTTTTTAATCTTTTTATACTCTTGTGAAATGTCCGTCCGTCTGTCCGTCCGTCCGTCTGTAAGAACGCAGGTTTTTTCCACAGTTTTGAAGCTAGAGCAACTTAACTTGGTATATGTACATGTTGGTATATACCATAGGCAGACAAGTGTTTAACGTTTCACCTTTTTATTAATATTGAGATTTGGGAGTTAAGCTCCGCCTTTTTAGAATCAGTAGGGAACCTTTAACAAGATTATATATATTGGAGTTGAAAAAATAGCAAACCCACGCCACACTCACACCCAAGCCATTCTCTGCATCAATATTTTATTGCTGGAAGCTGACTATAAAAGTTGTGTTATGTATCAAGTACCATCATTGGCAGATCTATTATTTGCAAAAAATTTACTCTAAATTTTAGTAGACTTTGGTCCTGCAAGCCACAAATATATTTTAATTTTCTTTAATTCACTTTCCACATTTACCAGACCATGCATAAAACATAAAGGACATAAAAGCAGGGACCATAAATAATGGTTATTTTTTTTTTAAACAAAATAATCAACCACTTAAAATGGACCTAGACAAAAACGATTCATACCAAATCTTTATTTTTTTAATATCTCTGCAGTCCTGCCTTGATTTTGAAATTTATGATTTTTTGCCTTTTTGTTCAAGGATAATTATTATTATTTTTGAGTAATTAAATAAAACTTAAAACATAATCATTATTTTGATCGAAAAAAATAAAACTCAAAACCAATGATCATAAATGATTTTTATTTTTTTTCGCTTAAAATAAAACTCAACAGCAATTTATTGCTGTATTGCTTTTTACACCAATATTATTGCATATTCTTGTAAAGGGACCACAAAGCTACTCCCCAGTATTTTTACTCCCTGTTCCCATTAAAAATGGGAAAAAGGGAGTTATAAAGTACTGCAAATGTGTGTAACAGACAAAAGGAGACATTTCCGACTATATAAACTATATATATTCTTGATCAGGATCAACAGCCGAGACGAACTAGCCATGTCCGTCTGTCTGTCTGTCTGTCCGTCTGTCCGTCTGTCTGTCTGTCCGTCTGTCCGTCTGTCCGTCTGTATGAACGCGTCGATCTCAGAGACTATAAGAGCTAGAGACACCAAACTTGGCATGCAGGTTCCTGTATACCATACGCAGATGAAGTTTATTTCAAATTTTGGATGCACCCCCCCGCACGCCCGCAAATCGCAAAAGACTCCCACAGCCACAATTTTAAAGAAAAAGCTTTACTTTTTGGTACACTTGTATGTTTAATCAATGTCTTTCGGATGTGTAAATTTCAACACGATCGGATAAATAGCACCAAAGTTATAGAAGAATCTATTATGCTTGCTTGTGTTACGCCCGTATCAGCTGGCAGCAACAACAGTTTGACAAGCAGTTTACGAGTTAAGTGCACTGCTTGCTTGTGTTGCCGCTGAACTGCTTGAAATGCAAGTTGGGAGCAGGGAGTCTCGTAGTCGGGCACACTCGACTAGAGTATTCTTCCTTGTTTTTTTTTTGGAAATAAATACTTTTAGCAGATATAGTCCTGCAAATGGTTGTAGTGTTACTAGAATTAAACTGATTATAGTCCAACAAGTATTATTTTAGTGGCAAGAGGGGTAAACTTGAGACAATTAAGAACAATTCTTCTCGGAACATTTTGCATCAGTCCCAAAATTGTATTCGGACCCGATTTCAAAATTTTCCGAGCGTTCTGTATTTAGTAACATACATTTTAAAGTTACAATTTTTGACTGACTGGAACTAAAATTCTCAACTAGTCCAATAGCACAGCCTGGCTCAACTAGTTCAAATGCATCAAAATCGTAAGAGGCAGAGAATGCATTGTTTTCGCAAACGTCAACCACAAAGCTACCCCCCAGAACCTATTTTTTGGTATGCAGTTTTAAATGAATTTTCACATTGATCGTTGAAAATGAGTTTGAAGCAAATCGCATAAAAACTCAACTTTGGCCTTTTAACCACCCACTTTCCACCCGGGTATGTGAATTTTCCGGAAAATTGGTATGCAGTTTTTAATGAATTTTCATATTGATCTTTGGAAATGAGTTTGAAGCAAATCGCACAAAAACTCAACTTTGGCATTTTTACCACCAACTTTCCACCCGGAAATGTGAATTTTCCGGAAAACTGGTATGCAGTTTTAAATGAATTTTCATATTTTCAAATGAGTTTGAAGCAAATCGCATAAGAACTCAAATTTCGCAATGCTTACCACCCACTTTCCACACAGGTGGGTGAATTTTCTGGAAAAATAATATGCGGTCATTGTCAAATTGTCAATGAATTACTAAAAATTTTTTTGAAAAAAATCTACAAATTTTGCAGGTTGAATTCTATTGACGTATTAAATAGATTGTATATAATTGCCACGCGAACCCGCGCCCCAGCAATCGAGCAATGTTTGTTTCTCCCAAACCTGTAGAACGGGCCCAACCAAACAAAAATACAATTACTACGCCCACTTCTTACTCTGCAAAGAATCGAAAAAAAGAGTATATCGCAGTCGGGTGTATCCGACTGCAACGTTCTTACTTTTTTCCTTCCATCATCACACTCTCATATACTGATGTATGCTGATGATGTGAAGCTATACTATATATATACTGTATAACGACTTGTCCTATTGTTTCTTACTACAGGCCGATCTTGATTCTTTCTTATCTTGGTGCGAAGTTAATTTACTTCAGCTGAACAGCTCTAAGTGTAAAATAATGTCATTTTATCGAAGCTTTCCTCAGTTTAATAGCTACACGCTTGACAGGGTGCCGCTTGAAAGGTCAACTAAAGTGAAGGATTTAGGTTTTCTTCTTAACCATAAGTCAAAATTTGATTCTCATATTAAAGTGACAGTTAAAAAGGCTATTCAAGTTCATGGGCTTATCAAACGGTGGGCAAAAGAATTTGATGATCCTTATACAACTAAAACACTCTATACCGCTCTTGTTCGTCCACTTCTAGAATATGTTTGGGCTCCTCAATACCCGATTCGCTTTGCGGGGTTTCAGGCTTTGACCTCCCTCCTTACGCTAGTAGACTCCTCTTTAACTAATCGTCGTATTATGCTTGGTATAATGTTTGCAGTTAAATTACTTAATGGTGAAATCGACTCCTCTATGTTGATGAGCCAAATAAATTTTTCAGTTCCTTCTCGACCTACCCGGAACTTTGTTCCACTTAATCTCACTCGTTGTTCTACTAACAATGCCTTGCATGAACCTTTTCGAGTACTTTGTGCTGATTATAACATACTTTTTCGTGTTTTTAATTCTTCTTATTATTAAAAACTCTATTTTAACTTTTTAGCTCGTAATTAACAATTTTTCCAACTAATTATTACCAACTTTATTCTTTTTATTATTTTTGGTCTGATTGGATTTTGTTGGGTTTTCCCAATCAATTAGTTGACCTATTTTTACTATTTTTATCCCAGTTAATTTAAATTGTAATAATAATTTTAATTAAAAGTCTGAATTTAATTTTAATTTCTAATATTTAAAATTGACACTTTGTCTGCCTATGATATATACAAACATGCATACCAAGTTTGGTTGCTCTAGCTTCAAAATTGTGGAAAAAGCCTGCGTTCATACAGACGGACGGACAGACGGACATTTCACAAACCCAATATACTCTTTTTTTTTCAAAAAAGTTAAAAATAAATTAATAAGCTAATAAATACTTCTCTAACACCATCAACTTCCCCCACCGCATCTTGTGAACAGCCTCTACGCCCTACTTTATGGTTTTCACTAGAATCTCAATGGTCGCTTTCATTCGCTCTTCATGATATAAACTATCACTTTCTCCACGCTCAATAATAATGTTTCCAACGGTATCTCTTACACTTACACTACTGCTCCATTTTTATCGGTGGTTTTTGCACTTATCCTCATTGTTTTCGAAAATATCTGCAACTTGCAATAATGTCGAGATTCTACTTCTGTAGTTTTACCTGAATATAAATAAATGGGGTGCAGCCTGCCATCGCCTTGTATCTGTAAAAGTAGTGCTCCATATCCACGTGAGCTTGCATAAGTATGTAGCTTAGTTTCTCTATTAGGGCTACAAATGACTAAGACCGGAGGATTTGTTAGTGCTCTCTTTAGCGTTTAGAATGCTTCTGATTATTCCTTATTGAGAGGAAAATGACCACCTGCTTTTAGTAATTCTGTCAATGGTTTTACTATTTTGGCATATGAAAGAATAAAGCGTCTGAAATATTAACTAAACCCTAGTCAGAAGTGTACGTATTAAACGTTTTGCGACATTGGGTAGTTTATTAATGTTTCTATATGTGAATCACTAGGTACTATGCCTTTTCCGACTAACCTTATACACTAAGAATATCTAAGATCCGCAGCTTCTGTAGTTAGCTAATTGCGTGGGCTGCTGATCGGTTAGCTTCGCCTAAGTACAGCAGTGAGCGAGCGTCTCTTGTTCAGAGCACAACACATATCACCTATGCGTGCAACTTTGGAATTATTCTGCATGCACTGCGCTCTACATAAGTCGCACGTGTGTGTCTGGAAAAAGTGATTCTTCTGGCCAGAAAGGCCATAAATGTGCAACATTGCACGATCGCTCGACGGACGTTTAAAAGTGAATTGTGTTAATTTTGGACAGGTACGGATAAGTCCGACAGTTGGTTGGTGGTCGTGCTAGTGCATTTTTATATGGGGCATCAGTCTATCAGCGCTTGTCTCCGCTATGCGCCGCAAGAAGTCTGAGACTTGCTACCGCTTTTGGAGCTGCGCTTTGGCTGCGATTTTTTTCTACGCAACGCCTGTCTTGAGCTTACTTGGCTGTTTGTTTCGACGCTACGGCCTTTGGAAGCGGCAATTTTGCACCGCTTCGCTTAGTTTTTCAACGCTACGGACCTAGTTTAAGATTCAGGTGCCAGCCCCTGTTTTTGCGACGATCGGATGCTGCAACATCGGATATATACATTGCCATGAGCGAAGCCGTTTTAGCTTCCGAAAATGTGTTAGGCATACATACGATTCGATGTCAGTGATATAAAAAGTGACAAGAGGAACACATTCAATAGTTCAAACTCTTAAATATACACATATCTATGTATATATAAATCTGCTACGCCACATTAAGTCACGAAAACTTTTAAAGTGGTGCTTGCTAAATTTATAGATGCATATCTATATCTATATCTATATCTATATCTATATCTATATCTATATCTATATCTATATCTATATCTATATCTATATCTATATCTATATCTATATCTATATCTATATCTATATCTATATCTATATCTATATCTATATCTATATCTATATCTATATCTATATCTATATCTATATCTATATCTATATCTATATCTATATCTATATCTATATCTATATCTATATCTATATCTATATCTATATCTATATCTATATCTATATCTATATCTATATCTATATCTATATCTATATCTATATCTATATCTATATCTATATCTATATCTATATCTATATCTATATCTATATCTATATCTATATCTATATCTATATCTATATCTATATCTATATCTATATCTATATCTATATCTATATCTATATCTATATCTATATCTATATCTATATCTATATCTATATCTATATCTATATCTATATCTATATCTATATCTATATCTATATCTATATCTATATCTATATCTATATCTATATATATATCTATATCTATATCTATATCTATATCTATATCTATATCTATATCTATATCTATATCTATATCTATATCTATATCTATATCTATATCTATATCTATATCTATATCTATATCTATATCTATATCTAATCTATATCTATATCTATATCTATATCTATATCTATATCTATATCTATATCTATATCTATATCTATATCTATATCTATATCTATATCTATATCTATATCTATATCTATATCTATATCTATATCTATATCTATATCTATATCTATATCTATATCTATATCTATATCTATATCTATATCTATATCTATATCTATATCTATATCTATATCTATATCTATATCTATATCTATATCTATATCTATATCTATATCTATATCTATATCTATATCTATATCTATATCTATATCTATATCTATATCTATATCTATATCTATATCTATATCTATATCTATATCTATATCTATATCTATATCTATATCTATATCTATATCTATATCTATATCTATATCTATATCTATATCTATATCTATATCTATATCTATATCTATATCTATATCTATATCTATATCTATATCTATATCTATATCTATATCTATATCTATATCTATATCTATATCTATATCTATATCTATATCTATATCTATATCTATATCTATATCTATATCTATATCTATATCTATATCTATATCTATATCTATATCTATATCTATATCTATATCTATATCTATATCTTTATCTATATCTATATCTATATCTATATCTATATGTATATCTATATCTATATCTATAACTATATCTATATCTATATCTATATCTATATCTATATCTATATCTATATCTATATCTATATCTATATCTATAACTAGATCTATATCTATATCTATATCTATATCTATATCTATATCTATATCTATTATCTATATCTATATCTATATCTATATCTATATCTATATCTATATCTATATATCTATATCTATATCTATATCTATATCTATATCTATATCTATATCTATATCTATATCTATATCTATATCTATATCTATATATCTATATCTATATCTATATCTATATCTATATCTATATCTATATCTATATCTATTCTATATCTATATCTATCTATATCTATATCTATATCTATATCTATATCTATATCTATATCTATATCTATATCTATCTATATCTATATCTATATCTATATCTATATCTATATCTATATCTATATCTATATCTATATCTATATCTATATCTATATCTATATCTATATCTATATCTATATCTATATCTATATCTATATCTATATCTATATCTATATCTATATCTATATCTTTATCTATATCTATATCTATATCTATATGTATATATCTATATCTATATCTATATCTATATCTATATCTATATCTATATCTATATCTATATCTATATCTATATCTATATCTATATCTATATCTATATCTATATCTATATCTATATCTATATCTATATCTATATCTATATCTATATCTATATCTATATCTATATCTATATCTATATCTATATCTATATCTATATCTATATCTATATCTATATCTATATCTTTATCTATATCTATATCTATATCTAATATCTATATGTATATCTATATCTATAATCTATATCTATATCTATCTATATCTATATCTATATCTATATCTATATCTATATCTATATCTATATCTATATCTATATCTATATCTATATCTATATCTATATCTATATCTATATCTATATCTATATCTATATCTATATCTATATCTATATCTATATCTATATCTATATCTATATCTATATCTATATCTATATCTATATCTATATCTATATCTTTATCTATATCTATATCTATATCTATATCTATATCTATATCTATATCTATATCTTATATCTATATCTATATCTATATCTATATCTATATCTATATCTATATCTATATCTATATCTATATCTATATCTATATCTATATCTATAACTATATCTATATCTATATCTATAACTAATCTATATCTATATCTATATCTATATCTATATCTATATCTATATCTATATCTATATCTATATCTATATCTATATCTATATCTATATCTATATCTATATCTATATCTATATCTATATCTTTATCTATATATCTATATCTATATCTATATCTATATCTATATCTATATCTATATCTATATCTATATCTATATCTATATCTATATCTATATCTATATCTATATCTATATCTATATCTATATCTATATCTATATCTATATCTATATCTATATCTATCTATATCTATATCTATATCTATATCTATATCTATATCTTTATCTATATCTATATCTATATCTATATCTATATCTATATCTATATCTATATCTATATCTATATCTATATCTATATCTATATCTATATCTATATCTATATCTATATCTATATCTATATCTATATCTATATCTATATCTATATCTATATCTATATCTATATCTATATCTATATCTATATCTATATCTATATCTATATCTATATCTATATCTATATCTATATCTATATCTATATCTATATCTATATCTATATCTATATCTATATCTATATCTATATCTATATCTATATCTATATCTATATCTATATCTATATCTATATCTATATCTATATCTATATCTATATCTATATCTATATCTATATCTATATCTATATCTATATCTATATCTATATCTATATCTATATCTATATCTATATCTATATCTATATCTATATCTATATCTATATCTATATCTATATCTATATCTATATCTATATCTATCTATATCTATATCTATATCTATATCTATATCTATATCTATATCTATATCTATATCTATATCTATATCTATATCTATATCTATATCTATATCTATATCTATATCTATATCTATATCTATATCTATATCTATATCTATATCTATATCTATATCTATATCTATATCTATATCTATATCTATATCTATATCTATATCTATATCTATATCTATATCTATATCTATATCTATATCTATATCTATATCTATATCTATATCTATATCTATATCTATATCTATATCTATATCTATATCTATATCTATATCTATATCTATATCTATATCTATATCTATATCTATATCTATATCTATATCTATATCTATATCTATATCTATATCTATATCTATATCTATATCTATATCTATATCTATATCTATATCTATATCTATATCTATATCTATATCTATATCTATATCTATCTATATCTATATCTATATCTATATCTATATCTATATCTATATCTATATCTATATCTATATCTATATCTATATCTATATCTATATCTATAACTATATCTATATCTATATCTATATCTATATCTATATCTATATCTATATCTATATCTATATCTATATCTATAACTAGATCTATATCTATATCTATATCTATATCTATATCTATATCTATATCTATATCTATATCTATATCTATATCTATATCTATATCTATATCTATATCTATATCTATATCTATATCTATATCTATATCTATATCTATATCTATATCTATATCTATATCTATATCTATATCTATATCTATATCTATATCTATATCTATATCTATATCTATATCTATATCTATATCTATATCTATATCTATATCTATATCTATATCTATATATATATATATATATATATATATTTAAATGTATATATATCACTATCAAATAAAATGTATATGTATGTATATAATATATAAGCCCAATACAATAAATCATAACATAATTCATAGAACCCTAAATAATAATAATTAACATTTAAACTATTCCAATGTGCATAAACAAAGCACTAAAAAACTGCAAATTAAAAACCACTGCTTCTACTTTCGGAGCTGATGGCCATAGTCGCTAGTGCTCCATAATCTAATGTTAGCTTTTAAATAAACTCTTTTGTTAATTTTTTTTTAAAAAAAAAAGAAAAAAGAGTATATTGGGTTTGTGAAATGTCCGTCTGTCCGTCCGTCCGTCTGTATGAACGCAGTTTTTTCCACAGTTTTGAAGCTAGAGCAACCAAACTTGGTATACATGTTGGTCTATACCATAGTAAGACAAAGTGTCAAGATCTCCCCCCCACCCCCACCCCTTCCCCGACAAACCGCAAAAATCTATATCTTCCACAGTTTTCAAGCTAGAGTGACCAAATTTAGCACAAGGGCTACTAATCAATTGCTTGATTGATCTGACAAAAAAAATTTGACCACGCCCACCTCCTCCCCCACAAATAAGCAAAGTCTGTATCTCCCACACCCCTTAAGCTAGAGTCCCCAAATTTTGCAGGTTGAATTCTATTGCCCTATTAAATAGATTCGATAAAAATAATTTTGCCACGCCCACCCCGCCCTTGCAATCGAGCAATGTTTGTTTCTCCCAAACCTGTACAACGAGCTCAACCAAACTTAAATTGATGGCAAAACTTGAAAGATTTGAGTAAAAATACAATTGCCACGCCCACTTTTGGCTCAGCAAAGAGTGGAAAAAATGAGTATATCGGAGTCGGGTGTATCCGCCTGCAACGTTCTTACTTGTTATTACTTTGAATAATTATTTTAAGCCAGCATCGTCGTCTAGAGCTCGTCATCTTTTTGAGTCGTAGCTGTCGCTGTGTTCGGTCACATTTTGCTTGTGCTCTGTGAATTCTGTAAATTATTAGTTATTTATAATTAATAAAGCTTAATTTTTGCACCTATTGCGTTGTGTACATTTTTGCAGTGTTTCGCTTTGTTTTATAAGTGTTTGAAACTAGTATTTTGCGTTTTAGTTTGATTTGCTTATTGCAATTTTATATATAAAACACATTCTGCTTATACATATACGGCGTCTGTGTTGTTATTGTTTTTTTTAGTTAAGCACTTTCTTGCTCTCACGGCTTTGTTGCATTTGTGTTGGATAAAGGTGACTGTGCGTGTTTGTTGTTGTGCGTTTTTGCCGCGGTTTGCGTGCTCTCTGTTTTGGCATAACATTCTTTTTTGTTCTTGTTGTTTTATTTTATCCCGTACACTTGTGCATATTAGTTTTAAAAGCAAATATGTTTGTCTGCTAAAAGACAATTGTAAATCATGGCTGACTTTATGTGTTGATTGTTGTGTGAAAAAGTGGTGCATATTAAGTTTGTCGGTTACACACAGAGAATAAAAGATTGTATTGACAATAAGTCGGGATTAAGGTGGTGCTGTGGTTCATGACGTGAGGCTGAATCCGACATACAGAAGTTTATGAGGCTAGGCGTGGATTCTACCTACTTCGTACTTCATTTGAAAAAATAAGTACACAGTTCAAGGAAATGGAGGCTCAATTTAATAATGTAAAGTTATTAGGTGAGCCTTGTAACCGAGTGGATCCAACTGTGTCTATGCAAGTGCGACATCAGAATTTTCCAATTATCCGTGCCTGGTCTTTCGAGCGCTGCTCTTAAGCCACTCATAGCTGTCACAACCAAATAACAAGTCTTTGTCTCTCGCCTTGCCCCTGATATTTCAGTGGAGGATGTTAAATCCTATATTGGTGCTAAAATTAATTCCGCAACCGTTACTGTGGAAAAATTTAATTTCCAATATGCAAGAGATCCCAAATTCTTTGAACAAGATGTTTGACTTGGTTTATATCTATATCCTCTCCTGAAGATCCGTATAACCCAACTTTGGAGGTGTTGATGGATCTACCATCCCGGGTGTAGCAAGCCTACAGGACGAGTTCGCCGTTTTTGGAAAACTGATTTTGTTAAACTATCTCAGCTTTTGTCGCAGACTTATTGGTCTCAGCTATATAGGTGCAGTGACATGGATTGTGCAATTACGTTTTTTTATGCAACTTTAAACTCTTTACTTGACATATGGGTCCCAATGTGTAATCCAAGTCGGTCTAACAAACCTATTTGGTTTACACCGGATTTAACATACTTGAAAAATAGAAAGTCAAAATTTTATAAAAAATGCATGGAAACTGGCACCTCTTTCGATTTCTCACAATTCTTCTCACAACTTCTCTGCCCTGAATAGCCAGTGTTATAACGATTACCTTAGAAGATGAAGGCTGCGTTAATACGAAGCGTAATTCATCAATACTTCCATCAACAGTATTTTTTGAAAAAACGATGGCAGACTCAGAACAGGCTGCCGCCGATTTATTTGCCAAACGACCTATACTTCTTGCACTAACCAATTTGATTTGCCCTATCCTTATCATGTAAATGCCTCTAATTGCATTTTTGAACCTTTGATCACAGAAACTTCGCTACTAAGCGATCTAAAAGCCATCAATACCATGTTTTCACCGGGGTCGGACGTAATACCAGGCTGTATACTTAAGTACTGTGCTGAAGGTCTTTTGAGACCCCTTTATAGCTTATTTAATCTTTCCGTGGAGTTGTGCGTTTTTCCCAACATTTGGAAAGAATCATTCATTATTCTTCTCCTTAAAAAAGGAAACACGTCTAACGTTCAAAACTCTAGAGGTATATAATAACTTCTCAACTACAACATCATCACTACATCTATGTTTTTCACCCAGCCAGCATGAGTTTGTAAAATATAGATCTACTACCACTAACTTATTGGAATTCACGTCTCTTGTTATAAGGGGATTTCAAAATAAAATGCAAACAGATTTCATTTACACTGAATTCAGTAAAGCTTTTGACTCAGTTAATCATTCCCTATTACTTCACAAACTTCATCTTTTTGGATTACCAAATAACTTAATTCTTTGAATCTCTAATTATCTAAATTTAAGAACCCAAAAAGTTCATTTTAAAGGCTTAGCAACTAATTCTGTTCAAATTACCTCTGGAGTACCGCAAGGTAGCCATCTCGGCCCTTTATTATTTACACTTTTTATTAATGACCTGCCTTCTGTAATAAATCACTCTCGGATACTAATGTATTGATCATAAGCTTAAGTTTGACAAACATATTTCATCGGTGGCTAATCGAGCCTTTGGAGTCCTTGTCTTCATTAAGCGTTGGTCAAAAGAATTTGATGATCCCTACATTACTTAAACTCTTTATACTTCACTTGTTCGTCTTGAGTATGGATCTTGTATATGGTGTCCCCAATACAAGGTTCACCAGGATACAATTGAATCTATTCAAAAACAATTTCTGCTATTTGCTCTTCTTGGTCTTAACTGGAATACTAATTGTCATTTGCCTTCCAACCGTAGTAGACTTTTACTAATAAATCTTCCCTCTCTTTATGATCGTAGAACTATGCTTGGTATAATTTTCTTATATAAACTTGTATGTGGTGAAATTGATTCATCTGAATTAATCAGCCAAATAAGTTTCGCTCTTCCAATTAGAACTACTAAAAATTTTCTTCCCCTTTCTCTTCACACCTGTACAACTAACTTTGCTATCCGTATCTTATGTTGTAATTATAATAAATTTTTCATGTAATAATTAATGCTACGTGTATTTCGACACTTGGAACTTTGCTACTATGTCATCTGTCTAATTTGTAGATATTTTTGTATTTATTTTTGTATTCAGTTTTTGTATTTTGAGTGCATGCCACCATATATCTTTATTTTTGATTTACAAATTTATACTAACTTTTTGATCTGATTGGGTTTTTCTGAGTTTCCCCAATCCTCGCAACGAATTGTTGGATCAAATTTTTCATTTTTATTTTTTTAAATATATTTTTAAATTTGATGCACTCCCAGTTAATTTTAATTTAAAAAATTTTTAATTTTAAATCTTATTTTAATTCTTTAATTTTAAATTTTGTTAATTTTAAATTTTCTATTTTTGGACTGCTTTTAGTCGACATTAAATAAATAAAAACTTATTACTTGATCTACCCTTGCAAACATACAAGCATACAAGCACAAGAAAAACAATTTTAAAAAATGTATACACATACTATATATGTATACACATCCAAACATATAACATATATTATAAATGTATACACATACAAACATATAACATATCATATATAAATACACATACAAGCATCTAACGTACAAGATATATATATGCACAAGCAAAAAAATACATAGATGCATTGATAGAAAATATGATCATTGTAATTACATTTATTTTCACAACCTAATTTTAAATCTTTCTTTAAATTAATGTTCTGTTAATATTAAAAATTAAAATTTTATCCATAATCATGGAACCTTATCTTAATAATATTATTAAAAAATAATGTCCAATATTTTAATTCGATATGAATACGTAAATTTCTTTAACGGTCAAGTCAATCCTTAACAGCAGCTGTAAGTTGCTGTAGGGGCAACCCATGAATTACAGGGTTGTTGCCAAGGCAGGGTGGGTATTGAATAGGGTATGCATAACAGCTTAATACCCTATAGCCCATTTGATGCATACACAAGTCCGTCTGTTAAGTTTGTTAGTCCGTGTTGACCTATGTTAACCACGATGAGCAATTGCCTTATCCCAGCTATTTTAGGGATTAGTGTGGCAGTTAGCTAAATTCTTTGTTTTCCTATGTGCAGTTAAAACTTGTAGTAGTGTGTCTGCAATGGTAGGCGGGGGAAGAACCTTACACCATCCGTCGAGCTGAGTCGAGCACAGCAAGAAGTGCACGCTCCGACTCCGTCATGGCCAAGTCGAATGCGCGAAGGCGAGTAGATCCTGTGATCTCGAGGCATTTGACACAAGAAAATAGAGTGGTACGCCGCACGCTACACAATGGTGCCCAACTGGTGAGACCTTACCAAATTGTGACAAAAAATTTATAGAAGTAGCTTTGGAGCCTTCTATTCTAAACAAGGAAGAATACTCTAGTCGAGTGTGCCCGACTACGAGACTCCCTGCTCCCAACTTGCATTTCAAGCAGTTCAGCGGCAACACAAGCAAGCAGTGCACTTAACTCGTAAACTGCTTGTCAAACTGTTGTTGCTGCCAGCTGATACGGGCGTAACACAAGCAAGCATAATAGATTCTTCTATAACTTTGGTGCTATTTATCCGATCGTGTTGAAATTTACACATCCGAAAGACATTGATTAAACATACAAGTGTACCAAAAAGTAAAGCTTTTTCTTTAAAATTGTGGCTGTGGGAGTCTTTTGCGATTTGCGGGCGTGCGGGGGGGGTGCATCCAAAATTTGAAATAAACTTGATCTGCGTATGGTATACAGGAACCTGCATGCCAAGTTTGGTGTCTCTAGCTCTTATAGTCTCTGAGATCGACGCGTTCATACAGACGGACAGACAGACAGACGGACAGACGGACAGACAGACAGACAGACGGACATGGCTAGTTCGTCTCGGCTGTTGATCCTGATCAAGAATATATATAGTTTATATAGTCGGAAATGTCTCCTTTTGTCTGTTACACACATTTGCAGTACTTTATAACTCCCTTTTTCCCATTTTTAATGGGAACAGGGAGTAAAAAGGTTACGGTAAGCTTCGCTTAACAAATGCTTGAGCAATAGTAATTACCTTATTAGTTTGCAATTTTATTTTTTTCTTAAATTCAATGATTCAATAGCGATGTGTTGAAGAGCTCAGAATTTCATCTTTTGGAAATGCGATTGCAATTCGGTAATTCGAATTGATCGACCAAAGTGAGCCTGTTCTCTTGATACACGTTCGTCTAGTTTTATATCAAAAACAAAAATTTGCACTGTATCTGAGGATTTGTGAATGGAATAGCAGGCTGCAGGGATACTCTGTTAGTCTGACCAACATAAATTTTCTATACAAATGCAAATCAACAATAGAACCTGAGAAGCGACGGACCAAATTACATTATTATTTTCTTTTAATTGTATTAATATGGTGGTTAAACGCAGCACCATAAATTAAGAATCGATTATGCAAGAAAACGATCCATTATGTAGTTTGTGTCACGAAACCTTACATGAGACAGAACTGTTTGCAGTTTCACCTTGCAAGCACAAGTTTCACAATCGTTGCATTGTATAACATTTACACACTACACCTAGTTGCCCAGTTTGTTAGAAAAAGTGTTCTGCAAAACAACTAACCTATCAAAATAATACTTTGGCGGTAGAAATACAAGATGCCACTGGGAATAGTGACAACCTGGGACCCCTTTTGATAAGTTAAGCTCACAGTCGCGAGGCTCAAATAAAGGAGCAAGAAGCCGTAACTCCAAGAAGAGGTATGCAAACCAGAGCTATGAATCGCAATCAGACAAGTTAGCAACATAACCGTTCTCAGCATCAAGCAGCAGTTGCAACTAATCATGTTCACAATTATTACAATTACAATTATTGCATAGTGAACATAGCTCACGATCACTGAGTCAGAGTACCACTCCCAGACCCACAAGTGATTTATCTCATTTGGTCTCAACACGTCCCAATAACGTTACCAAAAATTTGATAAATATATATAGGCCTTCTTCTGTCCTAATAAAAAAGTATCCGGTATTATTCAGAGTTGGCGGGTAAAGTTTGATGGTGGTAGAGAGATAATGCAGGCACAGGATTTTCTATATAGAGTTCGCTCTCCGACAGAACAAAATTTAAATGGGAGCTATCAACTTCTGTGCGACCATTTGTACCTTCTTTTATCTAACAAAGCCAATGAATGGTTTTGGAGCTTTCATCGTGCGAATCCTCGTTTTAACTGGGAAACCTTTGGTGAGGAGTTCCGTAAAGCTTGAAGATGTAGACGATGATACGGATGTATGGGAAATGATTAATTCGCGTCAGCAAGGTGAACAAGAATCTTTTGAAGATTATCAACTTGCAATTGAGAAACTCATTGGTTGACTGCGTAAAGATATCGCATAACGTTCCCTTGTGCGCTTACTAATTCATAATTCAAAGATTTCTTTACGTTATGAGATCATGCATCTTGGTATTACTACCTTGGCAAGACTCCGCGAAGAAATTAGAACTCATGAACAATTCTATATCTGTGATCAATAACTGAACAAAGCAGACGTGTTTACTCGCGCTCCGCAGAAATTCGGTTAATATAACGTGTAATAACGCCAAAATATTACGAAAAAACAAGTAATATAATACCTTGTGTTATATTACTAGTGTGATGTCAAATCTCACAATACTTTTTATACTCTTTTTTAATTTAAAAAAAAAAAAAAAAAAGAGTGTTTTGGGTTTGTGAAATGTCCGTCCGTCCGTCTGTCTGTATGAACGCAGGATTTTTCCACAGTTTTGAAGCTAGAGAAACCAAACTTACACAAGTTGGTATATACCATAGGCAGACAAAGTGTCAAGATTTAGCCCCACCCCCACCCCTTCCCCCGCAAACCGCAAAAACCTATATCTCCCACAGTTTTATAGCTAGAGTAACCAAATTTTGCAAAAGGGCTACTAACCACTTCCTTGATTGATCTGACAAAAAAAATTCGGTCGGGTGCATCCGACTGCAACGTTCTTACTTGTTTATTAGTGGAAAGTAAGTGAAGTAATTCAAATTTTATATTACATGTCATCGGGTAATATTAATAGTGAAACCGGCAAAAATGCCAACAATTCAATGAGCCAAAACGGTATGCGCCCAGCGACAACGAGAGAAAGACGAACGCCGACTCTCCATAAGCAAAAACAACGCGTACTTTGCATTCTCCGGAGCCAGCAAATACCTTAATGACATGCAGACTGGGCTTGACCGCTACATTTAAATCAAATGTTAGTTGAGCCCGAAGAACAAAAAGACTGGAAATCAGTCTAAAATAAATAAAATAAATGACTGCAGCCGCGCCTCCTCTCACCAACAATCAGTTTGCACTTCTAAGTGACAAAAATTGCACCGACACAAGGAAAAGCACAGACGCAGGTGCTCCGAAAGTCAGTGCAGCAAAACCACCGCCGATATACAAACGTCAACAAAACTCTAGTGACCTAGTGAACCAACATGACGCAACTTATTGGCAGCAAAGCTTGTCATATTATTCCCCTAACAAAGGAAAATTTAAAGGAACAAAATTGCAAATATATAGCAAAGACAATTATCGTACAGTTGCAAAATATCTGAATGATAGGAACATAAACTATTACACGCGCTAAGGGCCTACAAGTTGTCATTAAAGGACTAGAAACCTTAATCAAGCCAATCGATATTATAAATGATCTAAAAGAAAAGAACTTTAACGTAAAGGTCGCCATAAATTTTATAAACAAACGGAAAGAACCACAGCTGATGTTTAAGGTTAAACTAGAGCCAGAAACAAAGCCGCTTAAGAAAAAGACTGTTCATGCAATCTACAAGCTTGAATACTTGCTTAATCGAAAAATTACTGTAGAAGAGCCACACAAGCGCAAAAAATCAGTACAGTACAGTACAATTGCCAAGAATTGGGCCACACAAAAACATACTGCACTTTTCGCGCTATCTGCGTAGTCTGTGGAAATCTACACGAAACGGCGTCCTGCAAGGCAAACAAAACAGACCCTTCAGCAAAAAAATGCAGCAACTGTGTCGGAAATCACACAGCAAACTACTTGGGATGCCCCGTCTACAAAGAGTTAAAGAAACGCTTTAAGCGCAAAGTCCAGCCTACATACGTGCCCTCTCAAAGTACTTATTTTTCTCAGGCGTCTTCTTTTCTAGCGCACTTCGCGCAAACAATAATCTATTTAGCAATATTACACCTGGAATATCATTTGCTAGCGCAGCAAGAGGTAATCTTCAGCAATCTGCAGATCCACGAACATTAGCTGCCCCCGCAAGCAACATAGAAGAAGTGTCTCTCGCAAAGAACCAATCATTCCACAATCCGTACCAGAAATTTGACTCGGCAAGCAGAGTCAGTACCAAGTGGTATCGAAGCACCATTGCTAACGAATAAGCAAAGCATGAAGAAAGTTATGGAATTCATGCGACAGATAAAGTCAACTCTGATACATGTTGTCTGTACTTTGCTCCCAGCGCAACGACCTGTGATCGGTGCGCCATAATAAAAACAATCAATGGCTTCACTAAGAATAACTCTGTGGAATGCAAACTGCGTTTCACGGCATAAACCAGAACTGACAAAATTGCTAGGATATTCCCATAATGCTGCTTGACGCTAGACGCATCTAAAAAATACATACAACTTCCAAATTCCGGGCTACATGTTCTATCACTTCCTCAATATATTTGAAACAAATTACTTGAAAGCTACATCAATAACTGTACAATCTGTCAACGGAAGTCTCACCCTCTCTGCAGTCTATTGCCAACCGCGGTTCTCAATTTCAGAGAGCCAATTCATGGACAACACGCTGGGTGAGCGATTTATCGCAGCTGGCGATTATAATGCAAAGCACACACACTGGGGATCTCGACTCCTGAGGGAAAGCAGCTGTATACTGCTCTTACCAGGCCCCACAGCAAGCTCAACTACGTTTCTCCGGGTAGGCCTACATACTGGCCAGCAGATCCTAGAAAAATACCAGATCCAATTGATTTTTCAATCACCAAGAACATTTCACGCGATCTGATACCTGCTGAATCACTGGTAGACTTATCGTCGGACACACTCTGCTGTTCTATTCAACTTACAACATCGTGCGCACATCGCTGAGCGTGCATATATGCTCACAACGAACAAAACCAACTGGCTCAACTACAAACAAGTAAGAATGCTCTAGTCGATTGTGCCCGACTACGAGACTCCCTGCTCTCAACTTGCTTTTCAAGCAGTTCAGCGGCAACGCAAGCAAGCAGCGCACTTAACTTGCACAGTGCATGTCAAACTGTTGTTCTTGCCTGCTGAGACGGGCGGAAATAGGTTCGTCAATAACTTTAGTGTTTGTAATCCGATCGCCACGAAATTTACGCTGATTTTTAAATTTTAACTGAAAATCATTGATAAAAGAAATATGTGTACCAAAAATGAAAGCCAAATCTTTAAAATTGTGGCTGTGGGAGCTTTTTTGCGAATTGCGGTGGTGCGGCGGGTTGCATCCAAAATTTTAAATAAACTTGATCTGCGTATGGTATTCAGGAACCTACCTGCCAAGGTTGGTGTCCCTAGCTCTTATAGTCTCTGAGGTCGATGCGTTCATACAGACGGACGGATGGACGGACATGGCTATATTGACTCGGCTGTTGATGCTGATCAAGAATATATATACTTTATATAGTCGGAAGTGCTTCCTTCTGCCTGTTACACATATTTGCAGTACTTTATAATTCCCTTTTTCCCATTTTTAATGGGAACAGGGGTAAAAATATGTTAGCTCTCACATTGAACTCTACCCGTATCTCAATAATGAGGAGGACATCGACTGCTCAGCAGGTGCATTAGAGACTTTACTTGTTGCAGCCGCACAAATATCAACACCACAACATTGCAACACTAGGACTTTACAGCCAAATCATAATAGAACAAGTCGAAAAATTGAAAACCTTATCCTGGAAAAGCGACAATTGCGACGGGAATTGCAGGCCAACAGATCACCAGCCCCCAATTACCGACTAAAACTGGCCACTCGGAAACTCACCAAATCGCTCAAAATGGAAGAGGCGCAAGCACAACGCCAGTACATCGAAAAACACTTGCCGATAAGCACAAAGCACCCACTATGGAATGCTCACCCTAATCTAAGTGCTCAAATTGAAACTGTCATGCCAATAAGAAGTCCTGCTGGTAACTGTGTACCCGCTCTGACGATGGTAGAGCAAGCGTATTTGCTGCTCATCTACGAACTGTTTATCAGCCAAATCCTGCAACAAACTAATTTGTTCTTCCACCTCCATCAAGTAACTTGCTAATACACAGTGAAAAAAGGTCATCAAGGAACAAATTAATCTAAAGAAATCACCTGGATATGATTTAATAACTCCAAAATTGATAATTGAGCTTCCACATTGTGCCGTGCGCTTCATCAAAAAACTCTTCAGTGCAATTACAAAACATGGCCATTTTCTCAGCAAGTGGAAAAAGTCAATTATAATCATGATACTAAAGCCATTAAAAGATAAAACGCAACCATCTTCGTATAGACCAATTAGTCTATTATCGTGTTTGTCAAAATTATTTCAAAAACTACTTCTACAGCGCATGGCCTCCTACCTGATTACACACAACATAATCCCATCACACCAATTTGGATTTTGATAAAAGCATGGAACCATCGAGCAGGTTAATCGCATAACATCGGAATATCGAGAATATTTTACTGCAATATTTCTTGACGTCTCTCAAGCATTCGACCGTGTTTGACTGGATGGCATAAAATTAGAATTATGCTCCCACAAAATACCCACAATCTACTTGACTCTTACATGCCCGGAAAAGTTTTTACCATGAGGTGCAATTCTTCCGTCTCCGATGACCACATTATCGAAGCTGGAGTACCACAAGTCAGCGTTCTGGGACCGATGCTGTACGTCCAATATACTGCAGATATTCCTGTTAGTACGCGCCTAATAACCTCTATATTTACCGACGATACCGCGATTCTTAGCCGTTCCAGATGCCCTGTGCAAGCAACCGCAAAACTAGCTGACCACCTGACGATTGTCGAGAAATGGCTGGCAGACTAGCACATCAAAATCAACGTAGAAAAATGCAAACATGTTTCGTTTATTCTAAACAGACGAAACTGTCCTTTACTGTCATTAAACAATACTATGGTTCCACAAGCCGATGAAGTAACTTATCTAGGAGTTCACCTCGACAGGCGGCTAACGTGGCGTAAGCACATTGAAGTCAAGAAGACGCATCTAAAACTTAAGGCCAGCAATCTTCATTGGCCTATAAGCTCTCGTTCTCCACTTAATTTGGATTATAAAGTCCTGCTCTACAATTCAACACTCAATCAAATCTGGACCTATGGCTGTTAGCTATGGGGAAACGTGAGCAGCAGCAACATTGACATCATCCAGCATGCGCAATTTAAGAACCTGAAAATTATCACTGGAGCACCATGGTACATCCGAAATGATGACATTCAAAGGGACTTGAATACTAGAACCGTACGAGATGAAATAGCGCTACAACAAGCAAAACATCAAGCAAAGTTACCCTCGCACCCAAATCGACTTGCTAGGTCACTAACGCGAGTTTGTAGGCGAACTCGACTGCAACGCAATGAGCTTCCAGCCCTATGTTGAAATTTGAATTAGGGCCGTATAACATAATCAAAATAAGAATCAATTGTTAGTTTAGTTTTTTTCTAGAATAAGATTTGAAAACTTTTCGTTAGTTCTCTTACAGAAAAGATTCATTAAATAAATTAAACGTAACAATAAGAAAAAAATTAACAACTCTACAAGCAAGTCAAATCTCAATCTTCTTAAAGTAGATTTGAACCTCGCTCTCGTGTTTCTGAGCTTGAGGTATCAGCAATTCAACGCAAGAGATTAGTTTGCTGAAATTGTGATAAGCCAGGACATCGTTTTGATGCTGCTTGGAACTACGTACCATCTTTTGTTAAAAAGCGTGGCAACCGAACTTACATCAAGTCCAAAATTTCAGAAGGGCTCAGGCAGCATAAAAACAGCGAACAATTCGGAATGTTCTGTTATTGGCAAATTTATATGTGAAGTTTATTATCGTGGCAAAACGAATCCAATCGAGTTTTATATAATCCCAGATCTTAAGCAGGACGTATACTTAGGTATGGATTTCAGATCATTAATCCTACATTGTAAGTATCTGAACTTGACACCGGCTACGAAAGTGTCGAAGATACTCCAAAGATGCACGTTTTATCTCCTATTTAGAACAACAGTCTCGATTCCTTCATACGAGAAAGATGGCTTAGGGCTCACTCATGTAATCGAGCATAGGATAGATGTTGGCAATGCTACTCCGGTTAAGCAACGGAATTGGCCTCTTTCACCGGCGACAGAGAAACATATGTTCGAAGAGGTAGGCAAGATGCTAGCCATGGACATAGCTGAGGAGTCTCAAAGTCCTTGGAGCAGCTATTGCGTACTAGTTCGCTGCGGAGAGAAATTGCGGTTGTATCTCGATTCAAGAGTTGTTAACAAGCACACTCGCAAAGACGCTTATCCTCTACCACATATCGATGGGATTTTAAGTCGATTACCTCCAGCTCGCTATATAACAGTTCTTAATATGAAAGATGCATTCATGTCAAATTCCTTTAGAGGAGAAGTCTAGGCAATATGCAATGTTCACAATTCCTAATCGGCCTTTATACCAGTATAAGGAAATGCCATTTGGATTGTGCAACGCTCCCCAGACCCTTTGCAGACTAAAGGACCACGTTATTCCCGCTCATTTGCCCACGAGAGTCTTTGTCTATTTAGACAATCTCTTAGTTCTCTCAGACGACTTCAACTCTCATCTGACCCTTTTATCAGAAATTGCTCGATATCTGCGCAAAGCGAATTTGACAATTAACATTAACCACAGCTTCCATTTTATGTACACCCAATATCAGTAAGTCATTTATTTTACTGTGCGATGCGAGTCTTCATGGCCTTGGCTGCGTTTAAGCGCAGAAAAATGAAGAAGGTGAAGAGTAACCAATCGCGTACATGTCAACAAAATTATCGAAAGATCAGCAGAATTATAGAGTTACGAAGCTTGAGTATTTGGCAGTGATTAGAGGTATTCGTAAATTCCGTGCTTATATTGAAGGCCAAGAGTTTCTTTTGGTAACAGACCACGCCTCGTTAAAATGGTTAATGAACCAAAAAGATCTCTCTGATAGATTAGCTCGATGGGCAATTCATTTGCAAGGCTTCGATTTTACTATCAGGGCGAAAAATATCGTAGCCGATACCCTATCACGGCGCAACAAACCAGCTGTATGCGAACTTGACATGATTGGACCAATATTTGACCTGACTTCAAAGAAGTTCAAGTCGCAATAGTACTTAGATTTGATTCAGCGTATCCAACAGAACAAATCTAAGTTGCCAGCTTTAAAGATCGTTGACCATTTCGTATATAAGCGTATTGAGCATGCTACTGGCACTAGGAAGTACGTGAAAGATTTCAAAAATTGTATATTGATATTTTAGGTCCATACCCAAGATCGAATGGCAAAGACCATGAGCTGATGCGCAAACTCAACCTGTTGACTGACGATACGCCACTTAATCAACCAGATGCGTTGCAAATAGCAAGAAACAAAGCAAAAGATAAAGTATTTGCAGCCCACAACGCCAACGCCAAAGTATCGCGGCCAAAAAGTTTAACGCTAAGCTTGCTCCGGTGTTTGTGAATGCTAAAGTAAAGCGCAAATTAAGTCCAGCATATCAAGAAAAGAAGAAGAAAGGCGAAAGTAGAAAGGTCGCAAAATTTTCGTGCTCCGCTTAAATAACATTTATTCTAACAAGAAACAGCCAAAGGCTTAAAAAGTGGGCACGAGATATCAAAGTGATTGGATTGATGCACTGAACAAATAATAAAATATGTATAAAACAATAAATCAATTGAAAACACTTTCCGCGCAATACAAGTAAAGGTCACAAACACATACATAGTGCAGTAGTAGAAACACTCAAAGCAAAACACTTAATGCAAAACACTCAACACAAAGGCAAAAATATAAAAATAAAATAAAAACAAGTAAGAACGTTGCAGTCGGATGCAGCCGACTGCGATATGCTCTTTTTTAGCCTCTTTGCGGAGCCAGAAGTGGGCGTGGCATTTGAAGTTTTGCCATCAATTTAAGTTTGGTTGAGCCTGTTCTACAGGTTTGGGAGAAACAAACATTGCTCGATTGCAAGGGCCGGGTTGGGCGTGGCAAAATTATTTTTATCGAATCTATTTAATAGGGCAATAGAATTCAATCTGCAAAATTTGGGGACTCTAGCTTAAGGGGTGTGGGAGATACAGACTTTGCTTATTTGTGGGGGAGGAGGTGTGCGTGGTCAAATTTTTTTTTGTCAGATCAATCAAGCAATTGATTAGTAGCCCTTGTGTTAAATTTGGTCACTCTAGCTTGAAAACTGAGGAAGATATAGTTTTTTGCGGTTTGTGGGGAAGGGGTGGGGGTGGGGGGGGAGATCTTGACACTTTGTCTTACTATGGTATAGACCAACATGTATACCAAGTTTGGTTGCTCTAGCTTCAAAACTGTGGAAAAAACTGCGTTCATACAGACGGACGGACAGACGGACGGACAGACGGACATTTCACAAACCCAGCGCATACTTAAAGTGCTCATGGAACGGATGGATGGCATAGCAGGCGAGGAGAAGCTGCTTGGCGAGCGGCTCAGTCTCATGGAGTCTAAAGTTGGTGAGCTAAAATGTTTGAGGGATCGGGTCACTTCACTAAGGGAAAAGTTTGCAGCGCAGGCTAATGTCAACAATGCATGTGACTTACGCATGCATGGGGTGCCCTGTGTTGATGGGGAAAACACTTAAGCTCTTTTCAATGCGTTGTGCTTTGCGCTGAATTTAACGCCACCACCGAGGATCCGAGAAGTATTTCGGGCGACCCAGCGTAGACCCAGAAATAATCATAAAATTTGATAACCCACGTGAGAAATCCACTCTGCTGCGAGCCGTCGGAGCATACTGAAAAAACACAAAACAACAACTTAGCCTGCATATGCTAGGGTTCGTCACACCGACCCCGGTATATCTTAATGAGCAGCTCTCAACAGAGAATTATGCTATACTAGCATTTAACGACGTGCGGTGCTACGTCCCGTATAAAATCATTTTCGCACGAAAATTTAACTTCGCTCATACAACTTTAACCAACAGTTTTCTACCCAACAGGGTTAATTTTCCGGAAAAAAGGTATCCAGTTTTAAATGAAAATATTCATCTTTGAAAATGAGTTTGAAGCAAATCGCACAAAAACTCAACTTTGGCATTTTTTGCCACCCACTTTCCACCCGGAAATGTGAATTTTCCGGAAAATTGGTATGCAGATTTAAAAGAATTTTCATATTGATTTTTGGAAATGAGTTTGAAGCAAATTGCACAAAAACTCAACTTTGTCGTTTTGTGCCACCCGCTTTCCACCCGGAAATGCCAATTTTCCGGAAAATTGGTATGCAGTTTTAAATGAATTTGAAGCAAATCGCATAAAAACTCAATTTTCCCCCTTGACTACCCATTTTCCAGCCAGGGGGGGGGGGGGGGGAATTTTCCGGAAAATTGGTATTAAGTCATAAATTATTTTTTATATACATAGATCATTGAAATTTAGTTTGAAGCTGATCGGATGATAAACAAAAAGTTGCATACAACGATTTTCCGCGAATTTTCCACATTTCCCGTCCGAATTTTCCAAAATCCGGTCTTAGTGCTCACTTTCGGTACATGCCTAAGCTACTGTGAAAATTTCAGCCATCTAGCTCTTTTGTTTTGAGCCCTGCGTTGATTGCCAATCGCCAATCGCCAATATATATATATATATATATATATATATATATTTAAAGAGGAGATGAAGCTTAAAAAGCTCAAGTCGCTGCTGTCTTTACGCGTCGCGGCACTGTACAGGTTAGAGCGCAGTGAAAAGCTTTTGAAGTTCAACCAGAACCAGAGGCCCTCTCCCACCAACATCGATTCTAATGCAGTTGAACCTGCAACTGATACTTATTTTCAATAGCCCTGAACATATACTTAATTTTATACTGATATTTATATGAATGTTTATTTCTATGTTTATGTTTAAATCCATTTTTAACGTATGTAATGTCCATAATGTAAATGTCTGTATTGAGTTGATAAACATTTTAGGAAACAAATTTTTGTATACTAATTGTGCGCTTCTGAATAATTTCTAAAGATCCATGCAGAATATAATAATTAGTTCCAATACGAGCAGTGAAGTCAAGGTTCTGAGCGGGAGTCGTACTGGCCTGAGAGTTGTCCATATTAATGCACAGAGTCTGGTTAAAAAATTAGATGAGTTTAGGGCCCTTTTTGTGACTTTCCACGTCGAAGTTATATGTGTATCTGAGACATGTTTTATAAATGACTTTTGTGACTTGTCAATTGTTTGTGAAGGATATGTTGTGCATCGTGCCGACCGTGTTGGACATGCAGGGGTTGTTGCCATTTATGTTAAGACGAGACTTCGAAGTAGGCTTATTTGCAGGCACCCACCAGATAGTTCAATAGAATATCTATTTTTAGAATTCGAGAATCGAGAACAACACACGGAAGTCCTGCTAACTGAGAGTCATTTCATAGAGGAAATGCAAGCAGAAGTATTAAGTGTAGTCAATAAAACCTATCCCACGCACTTTCCAAACACTTGTGATACCATACTTAACGTCATTTTTGTTAGTGACACCTCCAAGATTCTGCTCTACGACCAAATTGCTGTACCTGCTTTATCCAGACATGACTTAATTTTTATGACATATGGCTTAAAAATTGACTGTAGGGAATTTAAATTAAATATAGGGACTTTGAGAACATTAACTACGACGAACTGTCACATGAACTAACTTAATGCGACTGGACACC
>OX453089.1:41881120-41887527 GCA_949708635.1 Hirtodrosophila cameraria
GATATATAGCTTTTGATTAAACAGTGACCAAATCGAAGCCATCCAGTGATTCTGTGGCAGCGCGCACGGTGCATTTTCGTGACTGCGACCACCGTGCGGCAACGCCTGATTTTTTTTTTGGACATTCTTCAACGCATGCAACAACGCACGTTTTACCGTGCGGCTCCGCATCGCGTTGCAACAATGGCCGATCTTTCTTCTGGACCCTTCGCATCACGTACGTTGACGCACGTCCTTCGACCCGACGTTTTTCTGGTGCTGGCAACGTCAGCAAAATCATTTGGTTGGACAACCAACACATTGCTTACGATCCCGCCCGGCATTTATCAACGTTTACGCTGCGCATTGGATTAACGTTGCCCATAGTTCCTTAACCTGGCTTAAGTTAAATATGTGTTTTTAAACACATATATTATAAACATCATGAAATTCTTTAGCTAATTATAATTGTATTTCCTGCATCCTTCTACAGCTTCATCGATCAACAGGCCTGCTGACTCCGATGGATACTGCAGTAAGTACGGCATACCCGAATGAGAACCAGATGCCGACTACAGTAAGCGTAGGCAATAAGAGCGTTAATATTACAACATTAGTATTACCATTTGCGCATACAATCTAGTATGCTTTTTCCGTCCTCTTAGAATTTCATGATACTCTATATTATAAAATGCCTTCTGCTAATTCGTATTGTTAATATAACAATTTATTACCTAATGAAATGAATTATATAATGACAATGGGTTAATTCATTCTTATTTGGGGCGACTTCGGTACTACATACCGCATCGGTATGCAAAACGGTATAAGCAACAAAATACAAAGCTGTTAAAGGTTGGGTGGGTAAAAGAAGAAAGAACTTGTTCACCTCAATTCTTCCACCACATCTATAAGTCATCTAAGTTCACTCGGTACTATTGGCTAGGGATATCCTGTCCTGTTCCTGTCTAAGCTCTGTCTTGGTTTTATTTAGGTAATGCGTACGCATTAGGGAGTAAAAGACCCACCACACTTGCCCTGAGCACAGTCGATTTAAAAGACAGAGTATGCTCCCGATACGTCGCAGACAACGTGTTCGTCACAATATATGTATAAGCATATAACATATCATACACATACAAACATATAACGTACATGATATACATATATATGCACAAGCAAAAAAATATATAGATACATTGATAGAAAATATGATCATTGTAATTACATTTACTCGAGCACAGCAAGAAGTGCACGCTCCGACTCCGTCATGGCCAAGTCGAATGCGCGAAGGCGACTAGGTCCTGTGATCTCGAGGCATTTGACACAAGACAATAGAGTGGTACGCCACAAGCTACATAATCCAGAAATTAAAATAGCTGATCCATTTTTAAGCCCAAAAGGCATTCTCAAATACTCATATTGGCCATGAGGGGTTACGAACGAAGTGTACGGAATTGATGTTCCCACTACTCCTTTTTGGTGGTATCCCCTTTTAAAATCGAATATAGAACAAGTAAGAATGCTCTAGTCGAGTGTGCCCGACTACGAGACTCCCTGCTCTCAACAACAGACGGACATGGCCATATCAACTCGGCTGTTGATGCAGATCAAGAATATATATACTTTATATAGTCGGAAATGCCTACTTCTGTCTGTTGCACACATTTGCAGTACTTTATAACTTTTTCCCATTTTTAATGGGAACAGGGAGTAAAAACAAGACTTATTCTCTAAATACTCAAAACAATCTTCAATCAGAGGCAATTGAAAATTGTCCTTGATTATCCGTTTGTTTAAACCACTTTAGTCAACACACAAACGGAGCTCACCTGATTTCTTTTTTACTAACACTAAGGAGAAAGCATAAAGAGATTGACAGTCTAATAACTTTCTTTTCTAGCAGGTCCTATACAATCTCTGCAACTTTGTCTCTATAATAATAAGGCAAGCGTTTTGGATTACAGTAGAATGGTGTTGTATCCGTTACCCTAATCTTCATAACATATTTGGGTAGAGCTGTGAAATCACATTGTCTATCTAAATAATAAATTCTGACTAATTCCTTACATTTTTCTGCCATAGCTTTACCAAACTCTACACCAACGTTAATTGTGCTACTATCTTCAATTTCAACGCCAGCGCAAAAGTCACTAAATTCATTCTGTTCATTTAAATAATCACTATCACCTGTTTTACCTAAATCTTCACTTATCGTGTTATTATTAACTCTACTAATATGTGTCTTATGACTAATTGGATTTGACGACATATATCTACAGCTTTTGTCCACAGACTGACTAAACTGAAAACTATGAATAAAATAGTTACTCTTTGGAGTTACTGTTTTATGAGTACTTGATAATTGAATCTTAATAATGTCCGTAGACTGATTAAATTGATGACTATTACTAATAAGTGAAGTCAGAGCATCTCTTCCTCTTATCGTCTACAATGTTAAGAAAAATTATATATATATTCTTGTCAAAATCAATTCGGCACTTCAATTTGCCTTATGGCATCCATGATATTGACTCAATTTATATTTAAAAACTGTGTCATTGGGTAATAGAGACTTATGGATAAAGCTTACGGGACTACCCGTATCAAACAAACTAAAAATACTTGTGCTTCTTTCTTCACCAAATGGAAATCATAACTTGATCATCTTAATAGCTGCCAATTCGTCATTACTCGGCTCACCCAGGCGCTCGCCAGCGTGTACGGCAGCTATTGTTGTTGTCATCTTACGCTCTCCAACATCCGAAACAAGCTCCATCTGGCCTCTTCGGTTGGCTGCACTCCCTCATCATATGTCCAAAGCAACGGCAGTTGTAGCAACGTGTCTCACTGGTGCCTTGCTGCTGACCCACAGCACTATTCACGGTTGATCTTCCTCTAGGCGTCTCGTTACTGCGGGTCGACACAGGCACAGTCGCTTTAGGGGCTTTTTCGTAGATGATTATCTTGTCACGTATGTCGCTCAAGTAACTGCAATATAACATCGCCGCAGCCATCAACGATCACTTTTACTATATCGCTAGTAGCTATATCTGCCTGTGCTGATATATATACATATATATATATATGTACGATGCGAATTGATGGAAGTATTTGAGCAAAATGTGACAAGTTGGGACGTCGGTAAACAGTCAGAAGAGAGCAAAATTGCTTAGAGCGAAAGCGTTTTGCAGTATTTTGTCGCAATATATATATATATATATATATATATATATATATATATATATATAGTGCACGCTGCGACAAAATACAGCAAAACGCTTTCGCTCTTAGTAATTTTGCACTCTTCTGGCTGTTTACCGACGTCCCAACTTGTAAAATTTTGCTCAAATACTTCCATCAATTCGCATCGTACATCAAAATGTAACAAGTTGGGACGTCGGTAAACAGTCAGAAGAGAGCAAAATTGCTTAGAGCGAAAGCGTTTTGCAGTATTTTGTCGCAATATATATATATATATGTATATATATATATATATATATATAGTGCACGCTGCGACAAAATACAGCAAAACGCTTTCGCTCTTAGTAATTTTGCACTCTTCTGGCTGTTTACCGACGTCCCAACTTGTAAAATTTTGCTCAAATACTTCCATCAATTCGCATCGTACATCAAAATGTAACAAGTTGGGACGTCGGTAAACAGTCAGAAGAGAGCAAAATTGCTTAGAGCGAAAGCGTTTTGCAGTATTTTGTCGCAATATATATATATATATGTATATATATATATATATATATATAGTGCACGCTGCGACAAAATACAGCAAAACGCTTTCGCTCTTAGTAATTTTGCACTCTTCTGGCTGTTTACCGACGTCCCAACTTGTCAAATTTTGCTCAAATACTTCCATCAATTCGCATCGTACATCCTTCCAGGTCGAAGGAACTACATTGGCCGAACCAGTCAGCAATTGTTTAATATTAAACGCTTCGACTCTGACATGTCATGCAGGGTCATTATATCGTCAAACTCTCGCACCCACTGTGCCACTGAGTAGCCATCATCACCAGAAAACGTTCGCAATCTATTTTGGTCACTTCAAGGGAGTGCCTCTGTAGCTCAGCAACTGCTTTTCAGCTTTCAATATAGATAACCCTAGATCAGCAACAAGTTTGCGCGTTTCCAATAATTTTGCCGTTTCTAGCAACTGCGTCAAGTCATTACATTCCAATACTGGCACCGCATTCGGTTGTGTTGAAATACTTTTAGCCGCTGCATTCAAGGTTGCGCGTACATTTTCTGAAGCGATGCCCCTATAGTTGTCTTCCTCTTTCTCAAGTGCGTTCGCTTAGTCTTGATTTGACGCCATGTTTCCTAGACTTTGAATATTTGCCTGTGTTTCGCGGGTGAACCTTATTTTTTCATCTCCTAGTAGATCTTGCATCCAATCCCCTCCAGCGGCTTGTTTATATATTGTAACGTTCTCGCCAAAGTGCACGTTGCAGTCGCTTAACAGGGGAACTAGTTAGTTTCGTGACTTTTTTGAGAATATCAACGTATTTCATTGCCGTTACGGTTGCAATATCATCTGGGCGTACCCCACTCCTGATTTGTAAATTATTAACACTTTGATATTGGTTATGTCTTTATCTTTATCAACGTATGCATCTTTTCCCCTCAAACGTATCAGAATTAATTAATTTTCTTGTGCTTGATGTATCGATATCTGTATTTCGATATCGATCCATCCCACATATCGCACTGAGTGCGGTTACATTTTAATTCAGCATGTGAAAAATTTAAAATTATTTTACATTTAAGTTTAAAGGGCGGTATTCACTCGGCGTGTAATTACGGCACAGAATTTCTTCTTAAAAATAGCATTCTGCTAAGTTCCTGTTAATTAAAAGAAAATCGAATATTCTGGCAATCTTACGCTGCTTTTGTGCTGTCAAAGAATATATCAGCTGTTAACAGAAGCCAAAAGAAGAAGAAAACATAAACAAAAGTGAAATTATATTTATAATGGATACGCAGTAAGTACATAAATAGATATGCAAATGAATATAGATCAATATAGTGAAATTTATTTAATTAATATCATCATTGCTTGGAACACCAAACTCTCGATTATTTGATTAATTAATTTTATTAATTGTCTTATCTCTTCATTTGAAAAGGCAAGCAGCCGCCGCTTTCGTATTTTTTGTTGACTCATTTTGCTCTTCTTCTTATTGTTTTACAATCTCAACTCTAAACCATGATTTCGGCTCGAAATGTTATCTTAATAGTTCTGTTAAGCATAACGTAATTGACAACATAACGTATTGACATTAAGCGGCCTTTTTACGCGTCGAACACTACTTATGGAATGGAATCAACGCACAAATTACACAGCTGTTTTTTTATATGGAGTTTTACATTTCCGTGCCATTTCGCGTCAAGTGAACACCACCCTTAAGATTAAAAATAAAAATTAAGTAAATTAAAATTCAATATTTAGAATTAACTGGGAGTGAACAAAAATAAACAAATTAAAAACAAATATTGGTCCAACAATTAGTTGCATTGGGGAAACCCAGGAAAACCCAATTCAACCAATAATGTTTAAGATTAGTAGGCAAAATTTTTACTACCGTTTAAGCGATTAAAATTTAAAATTAGGAAAGAAAAATAGGACGGTATGAATAATCTAATAGATGTTACAAATCAAAATTTAAGTTAGATAGCAATGAAGTTTTTACAAAGTTCACATTGTTATCAAAAGAAAATAAATGATAGTATTTGTTATAAATTAAGCAAAGACTGTGGAAAGATTCATGCTGAGCGTAGTTGTAAGGCGAGACGGTACTGACAAACTAATAAGGCTGACAAGTGGAATCGAATCAACTTCACCAGATAGAAGTTTATGCAAAAAAATAACACCATGGTAAATCCTGCGGCTATTAAGTGAATGAAGGTTGATAAGACGAAGCCTACTTTCATAAGAAGGAAGATGCCTAGAAGTCCACGAAGAGCAAAGATTAAGAACTGCTTCTGCACAGATGCAGTTGGTTTTGAATTTTTTTTTAATATGGAGACCATACACAGGATCCATATTCTAGAATGGGCCTAACGAGGGAGACATAAAGCTGCTTAGTGAAATAAGCATCAGTGAATTCCATACACCATTTTTTGACAAAGCCAAGGACCCCATTGGCTTTATTGGAGATAATAGAAATATGACAATTGAAACAAAAATTAGGAACAAACAGGATACCTAAGTCATCAACTTTATGTAAACGCTTAAGAGGAATGTTATTAATTTCATAGGCAAAGAGGTAAGGTTTGTTGCGATGAAAAGTCATAAAATAACATTTCTCAATGTTAAGTGGGAGAGAATTAGAAAAACACAAATTATTAAGGGCATCCAAGTCAGATTGAAGACACAGAGGGGAAACAGGATCATTAAAGGACAAACAAAGCTT
>OX453089.1:42487727-42650695 GCA_949708635.1 Hirtodrosophila cameraria
ACTAATTTTCAAAGATGAATATGAAAATTCATTAAGGACTGCATACCAACTTTTCGGAAACTTCACATTCCCGGGTGGAAAGTGGGTGGCATAAATGCCAAAGTTGAGTTTTTGTGCGATTTGCTTCAAACTCATTTTCAAAGATGAATATGAAAATTCATTAAGGACTGCATACCAACTTTTCGGAAATTCACCTTTCGTGGTGGAAAGTGGGTGGTGAGCAGGGCGAAATTTGAGTTCTAATGCGATTTATTCCAAACTCATTTGCAAAGATCAATATGAAAATTCATTAAAAACTGCATACCAATTTTCCGGAAAATTCACATTTCCGGGTGGAAAGTGGGTGGCGAAAATGCCAAAGTTGAGTTTTTGTAAGATTTGCTCCAAACTTATTTTCAAAGATCAATATGAAAATTCATTTAAGACTGCATAGCATTTTTTCGGAAAATTCACATTCCCGTATGGAAAGTGAGTGGTAAAAATGCCAAAGTTGAGTTTTTGTGCGATTTGCTTCAAACTCATTTGCAGAGATCAATATGAAAATTCATTTTTAAACTGCATGCCAAATTTTCGGAAAATTCACCCTTCTGGGTGGAAAGTGGGTGGTAAATAGGGCGAAAGATGAGTTTTTATGCGATTTATTCCAAATTCATTTTCAAGATCAATATGAAAATTCATTAAAAACCGTATACCAATTTTCCGGAATAATCACACCCCTGGGTGGAAAGTGGGTGGTAAATAGGGCGAAAGACAAGTTTTTATGCGATTTGCTTCAAACTCACTCATTTTTAAAAAAAACAGAGCTTTATATCGTCGTCATACATCAGTACTCGATAGTGATTTATTACAGAAGGCAGGTCATTAATAAAAAGAGTAAGTAATAAAGGGCCGAGATGGCTACCTTGTGGTACTCCAGAAGTAACTTGAACAGACTTAGAAATAAAGCCTTTTAAATGAGCTTTTTGGGCTCTTAAATTTAGATATGAGACTCTTAAAAAAAAAATATGATGAAAAAAAATTTAAAAACATTATTATAATAGCTTAACTCCCTTTGTTAAGTACTTGCTTCCCAGTGAAATTGTTGAAAATTGACTCTATCGAAAGAGTGTCGTCATCGACGCCAAGCTGCAAAATTACACAATAATTAATGTTAATCTATATATATAAAAGAGTTTGTCCTCACTGGCGATTGGCGATTGATGATTGGCGATTGGCAATCAGCGCAGGGCCCAAACCATAAGAGCTAGATGGCTGAAATTTTCACAGTAGCTTAGGCATGTACCGAAAGTGAGCACTAAGACCGGATCTTGGAAAATTCGGTCGGGAAATGTGGAAAATTCGCGGAGAACCGTTGTATACAATTTTTTTGTTTATCATCCGATCATCTTCAAACTTAATTTCAATGATCCAAATAAAAAATAATTTATGACTGCATACCAATTTTCCGAAAAATTCACCCCCCTGAGTGGAAAATGGGTGGTAAATAGAGCGGAAGATGAGTTTTTATGCGATTTGCTTCAAACTAATTTTCAAAGATCTATATAAAAATTCATTAAAAACTGCATACCAACTTTTCGGAAAATTCACATTCCCGGGTGGAAAGTGGGTGGTAAAAATTCTAAAGCTGAGTTCTTATGCGATTTGCTTCAAACTCATTTTAAAATATCAATATGAAAATTCATTAAAAACTGCATACCAATTATCCGGCAAATTCACATTCCCTGGTGGAAAGTGGGTGGTAAGCAGGGCAAAAGTTGAGTTTTTATGGGATTTGCTTCAAACTCATTTGCAAAGATCAATATGGAAATTCATTTAAAACTGCATACCTATTTTCCGAAAAATTCACATTCCTGTGTGGAAAGTGGGTGGTAAAAATGCCAAAGTTGAATTTTTGTGCGATTTGCTGCAAACTCATTTGAAGAGATCAATATGAAAATTCATTTTTAAACTGCATAACAAATTTCCGGAAAATTCACCCTTCTGGGTGGAAAGTGGGTGGTAAATAGGGCGAAAGATGAGTTTTTATGCGATTTATTCCAAATTCATTTTCAAGATCAATACGAAAATTCATTAGAAACCGTATACCAATTTTCCGGAATAATCACCCCCCTGGGTGGAAAATGGGTGGTAAATAGAGCGGAAGATGAGTTTTTATGCGATTTGCTTCAAACTAATTTTCAAAGATCTATATAAAAATTCATTTAAAACTGCATACCAACTTTTCGGAAAATTCACATTCCCGGGTGTAGAGTGGGTGGCATAAATGCCAAAGTTGAGTTTTTGTGCGATTTGCTT
This sequence comes from Hirtodrosophila cameraria, assembly GCA_949708635.1. Taxonomy (NCBI): domain Eukaryota; kingdom Metazoa; phylum Arthropoda; class Insecta; order Diptera; family Drosophilidae; genus Hirtodrosophila; species Hirtodrosophila cameraria. Next base: position 42,490,023 of record OX453089.1, read on the forward strand.
CAAACACATTTTTATAGATCAATATGAAAATTCATTAAAAACTGCATACCAACTTTTCGGAAAATTCACATTCCCGGGTGTAGAGTGGGTGGCATAAATGCCAAAGTTGAGTTTTTGTGCGATTTGCTTCAAACTCAATTTTATAGATCAAAATGAAAATTCATTAAAAACTGCATACCAATTTTCCGGAAAATTCACATTTCCGGGTGGAAAGTGGGTGGCGAAAATGCCAAAGTTGAGTTTTTGTAAGATTTGCTCCAAACTTATTTTCAAAGATCAATATGAAAATTCATTTAAGACTGCATAGCATTTTTTCGGAAAATTCACATTCCCGTATGGAAAGTGAGTGTTAAAAATGCCAAAGTTGAGTTTTTGTGCGATTTGCTTCAAACTCATTTTCAAAGATCAATATGAAAATTCATTTAAGACTGCATACCCACTTTCCGGAAAATTCACATTTCCGGGTGGAAAGTGGGTGGTAAATAGGGCGAAAGTTGAGTTTTTGTGCGATTTGCTTCAAACTAATTTTCAAAGATGAATATGAATTTTCATTAAGGACTGCATACCAACTTTTCGGAAACTTCACATTCCCGGGTGGAAAGTGGGTGGCATAAATGCCAAAGTTGAGTTTTTGTGCGATTTGCTTCAAACTCATTTTCAAAGATCAATATGAAAATTCATTAAGGACTGCATACCAACTTTTCGGAAATTCACATTTCCGGGTGGAAAGTGGGTGGTGAGCAGGGCGAAAGTTGAGTTCTAATGCGATTTATTCCAAACTCATTTGCAAAGATCTATATGAAAATTCATCAAAAACAGCATACCAATTTTCCGGAAAATTCACATTTCCGGGTAGAAAGTGGGTGGTAAGCAGGGTGAAATTTGATTTCTTATGCGATTTGCTTCAAACTCATTTGCAAAGATCAATATGAAAATTCTTTAAAAACTGCATACCAATTTTCCGGAAAATTCACATTTCCGGGTGGAAAGTGGGTGGCGAAAGTGCCAAAGTTGAGTTTTTGTAAGATTTGCTCCAAACTTTTTGTGCGATTGGCTTCAAACTCATTTGCAGAGATCAATATGAAAATTCATTTTTAAACTGCATACCAAATTTCCGGAAAATTCACCCTTCTGGGTGGAAAGTGGGTGGTAAATAGGGCGAAAGATGAGTTTTTATGCGATTTATTCCAAATTCATTTTCAAGATCAATATGAAAATTCATTAAAAACCGTATACCAATTTTCCGGAATAATCACACCCCTGGGTGGAAAGTGGGTGGTAAATAGGGCGAAAGACAAGTTTTTATGCGATTTGCTTCAAACTCACTCATTTTTAAAAAAAACAGAGCTTTATATCGTCGTCATACATCAGTACTCGATAGTGATTTATTACAGAAGGCAGGTCATTAATAAAAAGAGTAAGTAATAAAGGGCCGAGATGGCTACCTTGTGGTACTCCAGAAGTAACTTGAACAGACTTAGAAATAAAGCCTTTTAAATGAGCTTTTTGGGCTCTTAAATTTAGATATGAGACTCTTAAAAAAAAAATATGATGAAAAAAAATTTAAAAACATTATTATAATAGTTTAACTCCCTTTGTTAAGTACTTGCTTCCCAGTGAAATTGTTGAAAATTGACTCTATCGAAAGAGTGTCGTCATCGACGCCAAGCTGCAAAATTACACAATAATTAATGTTAATCTATATATATAAAAGAGTTTGTCCTCACTGGCGATTGGCGATTGGCGATTGATGATTGGCGATTGGCAATCAGCGCAGGGCCCAAACCATAAGAGCTAGATGGCTGAAATTTTCACAGTAGCTTAGGCATGTACCGAAAGTGAGCACTAAGACCGGATCTTGGAAAATTCGGTCGGGAAATGTGGAAAATTCGCGGAGAACCGTTGTATACAATTTTTTTTGTTAATCATCCGATCATCTTCAAACTTAATTTCAATGATCCATATAAAAAATAATTTATGACTGCATACCAATTTTCCGAAAAATTCACCCCCCTGGGTGGAAAATGGGTGGTAAATAGAGCGGAAGATGAGTTTTTATGCGATTTGCTTCAAACTAATTTTCAAAGATCTATATAAAAATTCATTTAAAACTGCATACCAACTTTTCGGAAAATTCACATTCCCGGGTGTAGAGTGGGTGGCATAAATGCCAAAGTTGAGTTTTTGTGCGATTTGCTTCAAACACATTTTTATAGATCAATATGAAAATTCATTAAAAACTGCATACCAACTTTTCGGAAAATTCACATTCCCGGGTGGAAAGTGGGTGGTAAAAATTCTAAAGCTGAGTTCTTATGCGATTTGCTTCAAACTCATTTTAAAATATCAATATGAAAATTCATTAAAAACTGCATACCAATTATCCGGCAAATTCACATTCCCTGGTGGAAAGTGGGTGGTAAGCAGGGCAAAAGTTGAGTTCTTATGGGATTTGCTTCAAACTCATTTGCAAAGATCAATATGGAAATTCATTTAAAACTGCATACCTATTTTCCGAAAAATTCACATTCCTGTGTGGAAAGTGGGTGGTAAAAATGCCAAAGTTGAATTTTTGTGCGATTTGCTGCAAACTCATTTGAAGAGATCAATATGAAAATTCATTTTTAAACTGCATAACAAATTTCCGGAAAATTCACCCTTCTGGGTGGAAAGTGGGTGGTAAATAGGGCGAAAGATGAGTTTTTATGCGATTTATTCCAAATTCATTTTCAAGATCAATATGAAAATTCATTAAAAACCGTATACCAATTTTCCGGAATAATCACCCCCCTGGGTGGAAAATGGGTGGTAAATAGAGCGGAAGATGAGTTTTTATGCGATTTGCTTCAAACTAATTTTCAAAGATCTATATAAAAATTCATTTAAAACTGCATACCAACTTTTCGGAAAATTCACATTCCCGGGTGTAGAGTGGGTGGCATAAATGCCAAAGTTGAGTTTTTGTGCGATTTGCTTCAAACTCATTTTTATAGATCAATATGAAAATTCATTAAAAACTGCATACCAACTTTTCGGAAAATTCACATTCCCGGGTGTAGAGTGGGTGGCATAAATGCCAAAGTTGAGTTTTTGTGCGATTTGCTTCAAACTCAATTTTATAGATCAAAATGAAAATTCATTAAAAACTGCATACCAATTTTCCGGAAAATTCACATTTCCGGGTGGAAAGTGGGTGGCATAAATGCCAAAGTTGAGTTTTTGTAAGATTTGCTCCAAACTTATTTTCAAAGATCAATATGAAAATTCATTTAAGACTGCATAGCATTTTTTCGGAAAATTCACATTCCCGTATGGAAAGTGAGTGTTAAAAATGCCAAAGTTGAGTTTTTGTGCGATTTGCTTCAAACTCATTTTCAAAGATCAATATGAAAATTCATTTAAGACTGCATACCCACTTTCCGGAAAATTCACATTTCCGGGTGAAAAGTGGGTGGTAAATAGGGCGAAAGTTGAGTTTTTGTGCGATTTGCTTCAAACTCATTTTCAAAGATGAATATGAATATTCATTAAGGACTGCATACCAACTTTTCGGAAACTTCACATTCCCGGGTGGAAAGTGGGTGGCATAAATGCCAAAGTTGAGTTTTTGTGCGATTTGCTTCAAACTCATTTTCAAAGATGAATATGAAAATTCATTAAGGACTGCATACCAACTTTTCGGAAAGTCACCTTTCCGGGTGGAAAGTGGGTGGTGAGCAGGGCGAAATTTGAGTTCTAATGCGATTTATTCCAAACTCATTTGCAAAGATCTATATGAAAATTCATCAAAAACAGCATACCAATTTTCCGGAAAATTCACATTTCCGGGTAGAAAGTGGGTGGTAAGCAGGGTGAAATTTGATTTCTAATGCGATTTGCTTCAAACTCATTTGCAAAGATCAATATGAAAATTCTTTAAAAACTGCATACCAATTTTCCGGAAAATTCACATTTCCGGGTGGAAAGTGGGTGGCGAAAGTGCCAAAGTTGAGTTTTTGTAAGATTTGCTCCAAACTTATTTTCAAAGATCAATATGAAAATTCATTTAAGACTGCATAGCATTTTTTCGGAAAATTCACATTCCCGTATGGAAAGTGAGTGGTAAAAATGCCAAAGTTGAGTTTTTGTGCGATTTGCTTCAAACTCATTTGCAGAGATCAATATGAAAATTCATTTTTAAACTGCATGCCAAATTTTCGGAAAATTCACCCTTCTGGGTGGAAAGTGGGTGGTAAATAGGGCGAAAGATGAGTTTTTATGCGATTTATTCCAAATTCATTTTCAAGATCAATATGAAAATTCATTAAAAACCGTATACCAATTTTCCGGAATAATCACACCCCTGGGTGGAAAGTGGGTGGTAAATAGGGCGAAAGACAAGTTTTTATGCGATTTGCTTCAAACTCACTCATTTTTAAAAAAAACAGAGCTTTATATCGTCGTCATACATCAGTACTCGATAGTGATTTATTACAGAAGGCAGGTCATTAATAAAAAGAGTAAGTAATAAAGGGCCGAGATGGCTACCTTGTGGTACTCCAGAAGTAACTTGAACAGACTTAGAAATAAAGCCTTTTAAATGAGCTTTTTGGGCTCTTAAATTTAGATATGAGACTCTTAAAAAAAAAATATGATGAAAAAAAATTTAAAAACATTATTATAATAGTTTAACTCCCTTTGTTAAGTACTTGCTTCCCAGTGAAATTGTTGAAAATTGACTCTATCGAAAGAGTGTCGTCATCGACGCCAAGCTGCAAAATTACACAATAATTAATGTTAATCTATATATATAAAAGAGTTTGTCCTCACTGGCGATTGGCGATTGATGATTGGCGATTGGCAATCAGCGCAGGGCCCAAACCATAAGAGCTAGATGGCTGAAATTTTCACAGTAGCTTAGGCATGTACCGAAAGTGAGCACTAAGACCGGATCTTGGAAAATTCGGTCGGGAAATGTGGAAAATTCGCGGAGAACCGTTGTATACAATTTTTTGTTTATCATCCGATCATCTTCAAACTTAATTTCAATGATCCAAATAAAAAATAATTTATGACTGCATACCAATTTTCCGAAAAATTCACCCCCCTGAGTGGAAAATGGGTGGTAAATAGAGCGGAAGATGAGTTTTTATGCGATTTGCTTCAAACTAATTTTCAAAGATCTATATAAAAATTCATTAAAAACTGCATACCAACTTTTCGGAAAATTCACATTCCCGGGTGGAAAGTGGGTGGTAAAAATTCTAAAGCTGAGTTCTTATGCGATTTGCTTCAAACTCATTTTAAAATATCAATATGAAAATTCATTAAAAACTGCATACCAATTATCCGGCAAATTCACATTCCCTGGTGGAAAGTGGGTGGTAAGCAGGGCAAAAGTTGAGTTTTTATGGGATTTGCTTCAAACTCATTTGCAAAGATCAATATGGAAATTCATTTAAAACTGCATACCTATTTTCCGAAAAATTCACATTCCTGTGTGGAAAGTGGGTGGTAAAAATGCCAAAGTTGAATTTTTGTGCGATTTGCTGCAAACTCATTTGAAGAGATCAATATGAAAATTCATTTTTAAACTGCATAACAAATTTCCGGAAAATTCACCCTTCTGGGTGGAAAGTGGGTGGTAAATAGGGCGAAAGATGAGTTTTTATGCGATTTATTCCAAATTCATTTTCAAGATCAATACGAAAATTCATTAAAAACCGTATACCAATTTTCCGGAATAATCACCCCCCTGGGTGGAAAATGGGTGGTAAATAGAGCGGAAGATGAGTTTTTATGCGATTTGCTTCAAACTAATTTTCAAAGATCTATATAAAAATTCATTTAAAACTGCATACCAACTTTTCGGAAAATTCACATTCCCGGGTGTAGAGTGGGTGGCATAAATGCCAAAGTTGAGTTTTTGTGCGATTTGCTTCAAACACATTTTTATAGATCAATATGAAAATTCATTAAAAACTGCATACCAACTTTTCGGAAAATTCACATTCCCGGGTGTAGAGTGGGTGGCATAAATGCCAAAGTTGAGTTTTTGTGCGATTTGCTTCAAACTCAATTTTATAGATCAAAATGAAAATTCATTAAAAACTGCATACCAATTTTCCGGAAAATTCACATTTCCAGGTGGAAAGTGGGTGGCGAAAATGCCAAAGTTGAGTTTTTGTAAGATTTGCTCCAAACTTATTTTCAAAGATCAATATGAAAATTCATTTAAGACTGCATAGCATTTTTTCGGAAAATTCACATTCCCGTATGGAAAGTGAGTGTTAAAAATGCCAAAGTTGAGTTTTTGTGCGATTTGCTTCAAACTCATTTTCAAAGATCAATATGAAAATTCATTTAAGACTGCATACCCACTTTCCGGAAAATTCACATTTCCGGGTGGAAAGTGGGTGGTAAATAGGGCGAAAGTTGAGTTTTTGTGCGATTTGCTTCAAACTAATTTTCAAAGATGAATATGAATTTTCATTAAGGACTGCATACCAACTTTTCGGAAACTTCACATTCCCGGGTGGAAAGTGGGTGGCATAAATGCCAAAGTTGAGTTTTTGTGCGATTTGCTTCAAACTCATTTTCAAAGATGAATATGAAAATTCATTAAGGACTGCATACCAACTTTTCGGAAATTCACATTTCCGGGTGGAAAGTGGGTGGTGAGCAGGGCGAAATTTGAGTTCTAATGCGATTTATTCCAAACTCATTTGCAAAGATCTATATGAAAATTCATCAAAAACAGCATACCAATTTTCCGGAAAATTCACATTTCCGGGTAGAAAGTGGGTGGTAAGCAGGGTGAAATTTGATTTCTTATGCGATTTGCTTCAAACTCATTTGCAAAGATCAATATGAAAATTCTTTAAAAACTGCATACCAATTTTCCGGAAAATTCACATTTCCGGGTGGAAAGTGGGTGGCGAAAGTGCCAAAGTTGAGTTTTTGTAAGATTTGCTCCAAACTTATTTTCAAAGATCAATATGAAAATTCATTTTAGACTGCATAGCATTTTTTCGGAAAATTCACATTCCCGTATGGAAAGTGAGTGGTAAAAATACCAAAGTTGAGTTTTTGTGCGATTGGCTTCAAACTCATTTGCAGAGATCAATATGAAAATTCATTTTTAAACTGCATACCAAATTTCCGGAAAATTCACCCTTCTGGGTGGAAAGTGGGTGGTAAATAGGGCGAAAGATGAGTTTTTATGCGATTTATTCCAAATTCATTTTCAAGATCAATATGAAAATTCATTAAAAACCGTATACCAATTTTCCGGAATAATCACACCCCTGGGTGGAAAGTGGGTGGTAAATAGGGCGAAAGACAAGTTTTTATGCGATTTGCTTCAAACTCACTCATTTTTAAAAAAAACAGAGCTTTATATCGTCGTCATACATCAGTACTCGATAGTGATTTATTACAGAAGGCAGGTCATTAATAAAAAGAGTAAGTAATAAAGGGCCGAGATGGCTACCTTGTGGTACTCCAGAAGTAACTTGAACAGACTTAGAAATAAAGCCTTCTAAATGAGCTTTTTGGGCTCTTAAATTTAGATATGAGACTCTTAAAAAAAAAATATGATGAAAAAAAATTTAAAAACATTATTATAATAGTTTAACTCCCTTTGTTAAGTACTTGCTTCCCAGTGAAATTGTTGAAAATTGACTCTATCGAAAGAGTGTCGTCATCGACGCCAAGCTGCAAAATTACACAATAATTAATGTTAATCTATATATATAAAAGAGTTTGTCCTCACTGGCGATTGGCGATTGGCGATTGATGATTGGCGATTGGCAATCAGCGCAGGGCCCAAACCATAAGAGCTAGATGGCTGAAATTTTCACAGTAGCTTAGGCATGTACCGAAAGTAAGCACTAAGACCGGATCTTGGAAAATTCGGTCGGGAAATGTGGAAAATTCGCGGAGAACCGTTGTATACAATTTTTTTGTTTATCATCCGATCATCTTCAAACTTAATTTCAATGATCCAAATAAAAAATAATTTATGACTGCATACCAATTTTCCGAGAAATTCACATTTCCGGGTGGAAAGTGGGTGGTAAGCAGGGCAAAAGTTGAGTTCTTATGGGATTTGCTTCAAACTCATTTGCAAAGATCAATATGGAAATTCATTTAAAACTGCATACCTATTTTCCGAAAAATTCACATTCCTGTGTGGAAAGTGGGTGGTAAAAATGCCAAAGTTGAATTTTTGTGCGATTTGCTGCAAACTCATTTGAAGAGATCAATATGAAAATTCATTTTTAAACTGCATAACAAATTTCCGGAAAATTCACATTCCCGGGTGGAAAGTGGGTGGTAAATAGGGCGAAAGATGAGTTTTTATGCGATTTATTCCAAATTCATTTTCAAGATCAATATGAAAATTCATTAAAAACCGTATACCAATTTTCCGGAATAATCACCCCCCTGGGTGGAAAATGGGTGGTAAATAGAGCGGAAGATGAGTTTTTATGCGATTTGCTTCAAACTAATTTTCAAAGATCTATATAAAAATTCATTTAAGACTGCATACCAACTTTTCGGAAAATTCACATTCCCGGGTGTAGAGTGGGTGGCATAAATGCCAAAGTTGAGTTTTTGTGCGATTTGCTTCAAACTCATTTTTATAGATCAATATGAAAATTCATTAAAAACTGCATACCAACTTTTCGGAAAATTCACATTCCCGGGTGTAGAGTGGGTGGCATAAATGCCAAAGTTGAGTTTTTGTGCGATTTGCTTCAAACTCAATTTTATAGATCAAAATGAAAATTCATTAAAAACTGCATACCAATTTTCCGGAAAATTCACATTTCCGGGTGGAAAGTGGGTGGCATAAATGCCAAAGTTGAGTTTTTGTAAGATTTGCTCCAAACTTATTTTCAAAGATCAATATGAAAATTCATTTAAGACTGCATAGCATTTTTTCGGAAAATTCACATTCCCGTATGGAAAGTGAGTGTTAAAAATGCCAAAGTTGAGTTTTTGTGCGATTTGCTTCAAACTCATTTTCAAAGATCAATATGAAAATTCATTTAAGACTGCATACCCACTTTCCGGAAAATTCACATTTCCGGGTGAAAAGTGGGTGGTAAATAGGGCGAAAGTTGAGTTTTTGTGCGATTTGCTTCAAACTAATTTTCAAAGATGAATATGAATATTCATTAAGGACTGCATACCAACTTTTCGGAAACTTCACATTCCCGGGTGGAAAGTGGGTGGCATAAATGCCAAAGTTGAGTTTTTGTGCGATTTGCTTCAAACTCATTTTCAAAGATGAATATGAAAATTCATTAAGGACTGCATACCAACTTTTCGGAAAGTCACCTTTCCGGGTGGAAAGTGGGTGGTGAGCAGGGCGAAATTTGAGTTCTAATGCGATTTATTCCAAACTCATTTGCAAAGATCTATATGAAAATTCATCAAAAACAGCATACCAATTTTCCGGAAAATTCACATTTCCGGGTAGAAAGTGGGTGGTAAGCAGGGTGAAATTTGATTTCTTATGCGATTTGCTTCAAACTCATTTGCAAAGATCAATATGAAAATTCTTTAAAAACTGCATACCAATTTTCCGGAAAATTCACATTTCCGGGTGGAAAGTGGGTGGCGAAAGTGCCAAAGTTGAGTTTTTGTAAGATTTGCTCCAAACTTATTTTCAAAGATCAATATGAAAATTCATTTAAGACTGCATAGCATTTTTTCGGAAAATTCACATTCCCGTATGGAAAGTGAGTGGTAAAAATGCCAAAGTTGAGTTTTTGTGCGATTTGCTTCAAACTCATTTGCAGAGATCAATATGAAAATTCATTTTTAAACTTCATACCAAATTTCCGGAAAATTCACCCCTCTGGGTGGAAAGTGGGTGGTAAATAGGGCGAAAGATGAGTTTTTATGCGATTTATTCCAAATTCATTTTCAAGATCAATATGAAAATTCATTAAAAACCGTATACCAATTTTCCGGAATATTCACACCCCTGGGTGGAAAGTGGGTGGTAAATAGGGCGAAAGACAAGTTTTTATGCGATTTGCTTCAAACTCACTCAATTTTAAAAAAAAACAGAGCTTTATATCGTCGGTATACATCAGTACTCGATAGTGATTTATTACAGAAGGCAGGTCATTAATAAAAAGAGTAAGTAATAAAGGGCCGAGATGGCTACCTTGTGGTACTCCAGAAGTAACTTGAACAGACTTAGAAATAAAGCCTTTAAAATGAGCTTTTTGGGCTCTTAAATTTAGATATGAGACTCCTAAAAAAAATATATGATGAAAAAAAATTTAAAAACATTACTATAATAGTTTAACTCCCTTTGTTAAGTACTTGCTTCCCAGTGAAATTGTTGAAAATTGACTCTATCGAAAGAGTGTCGTCATCGACGCCAAGCTGCAAAATTACACAATAATTAATGTTAATCTATATATATAAAAGAGTTTGTCCTCACTGGCGATTGGCGATTGATGATTGGCGATTGGCAATCAGCGCAGGGCCCAAACCATAAGAGCTAGATGGCTGAAATTTTCACAGTAGCTTAGGCATGTACCGAAAGTGAGCACTAAGACCGGATCTTGGAAAATTCGGTCGGGAAATGTGGAAAATTCGCGGAGAACCATTGTATACAATTTTTTTGTTTATCATCCGATCATCTTCAAACTTAATTTCAATGATCCATATAAAAAATAATTTATGACTGCATACCAATTTTCCGAAAAATTCACTTTTCCGGGTGGAAAGTGGGTGGTAAATAGGGCGAAAGTTGAGTGTTTGTGCGATTTGCTTCAAACTAATTTTCAAAGATCAATATGAAAATTCATTTAAAACTGCATACCAACTTTTCGGAAAATTCACATTCCCGGCTGTAGAGTGGGTGGCATAAATGCCAAAGTTGAGTTTTTGTGCGATTTGCTCCAAACTTATTTTCAAAGATCAATATGAAAATTCATTAAGGACTGCATACCAACTTTTCGGAAATTCACATTTCCGGGTGGAAAGTGGGTGGTGAGCAGGGCGAAAGTTGAGTTCTAATGCGATTTATTCCAAACTCATTTGCAAAGATCAATATGAAAATTCATCAAAAACAGCATACCAATTTTCCGGAAAATTCACATTTCCGGGTAGAAAGTGGGTGGTAAGCAGGGTGAAATTTGATTTCTTATGCGATTTGCTTCAAACTCATTTGCAAAGATCAATATGAAAATTCATTAAAAACTGCATACCAATTTTCCGGAAAATTCACATTTCCGGGTGGAAAGTGGGTGGCGAAAATGCCAAAGTTGAGTTTTTGTAAGATTTGCTCCAAACTTATTTTCAAAGATCAATATGAAAATTCATTTAAGACTGCATAGCATTTTATCGGAAAATTCACATTCCCGTATGGAAAGTGAGTGGTAAAAATGCCAAAGTTGAGTTTTTGTGCGATTTGCTTCAAACTCATTTGCAGAGATCAATATGAAAATTCATTTAAGACTGCATACCCACTTTCCGGAAAATTCACATTTCCGGGTGAAAAGTGGGTGGTAAATAGGGCGAAAGTTGAGTTTTTGTGCGATTTGCTTCAAACTAATTTTCAAAGATGAATATGAATATTCATTAAGGACTGCATACCAACTTTTCGGAAACTTCACATTCCCGGGTGGAAAGTGGGTGGCATAAATGCCAAAGTTGAGTTTTTGTGCGATTTGCTTCAAACTCATTTTCAAAGATGAATATGAAAATTCATTAAGGACTGCATACCAACTTTACGGAAATTCACCTTTCCTGGTGGAAAGTGGGTGGTGAGCAGGGCGAAATTTGAGTTCTAATGCGATTTATTCCAAACTCATTTGCAAAGATCAATATGAAAATTCATCAAAAACAGCATACCAATTTTCCGGAAAATTCACATTTCCGGGTAGAAAGTGGGTGGTAAGCAGGGCCTTAGTTGAGTTTTTGTTCGATTTGCTTCAAACTCATTTGCAAAGATCAATATGAAAATTTATTAAAAACTGCATACCAATTTTCCGGAAAATTCACATTTCCGGGTGGAAAGTGGTTGGCGAAAATGCCAAAGTTGAGTTTTTGTAAGATTTGCTCCAAACTTATTTTCAAAGCTCAATATGAAAATTCATTTAAGACTGCATAGCATTTTTTCGGAAAATTCACATTCCCGTATGGAAAGTGAGTGTTTAAAATGCCAAAGTTGTGTTTTTGTGCGATTTGCTTCAAACTCATTTTCAAAGATCAATATGAAAATTCATTTAAGACTGCATACCCACTTTCCGGAAAATTCACATTCCCGGGTGGAAAGTGGGTGGCAAAAATGCCAAAGTTGAGTTTTTGTGCGATTTGCTTCAAACTAATTTTCAAAGATGAATATGAAAATTCATTAAGGACTGCATACCAACTTTTCGGAAACTTCACATTCCCGGGTGGAAAGTGGGTGGCATAAATGCCAAAGTTGAGTTTTTGTGCGATTTGCTTCAAGCTCATTTGCAAAGATCAATATGAAAATTCATTAAAAACCACATACCAATTTTCTGGAAAATTCACCCCCCTGGGTGGAAAGTGGGTGGTAAGTAGGGCGAACGTTGAGTTTTTATGGGATTTGCTTCAAACTCATTTTCAAAGATCAATATGAAAATTCATTTAAGACTGCACTCCAACTTTTCGGAAAATTCACTTTTCCGGGTGGAAAGTGGGTGGTAAATAGGGCGAAAGTTGAGTTTTTGTGCGATTTGCTTCAAACTAATTTTCAAAGATCAATATGAAAATTCATTAAGGACTGCATACCAACTTTTCGGAAATTCACATTTCCGTGTGGAAAGTGGGTGGTGAGCAGGGCGAAAGTTGAGTTCTAATGCGATTTATTCCAAACTCATTTGCAAAGATCAATATGAAAATTCATCAAAAACAGCATACCAATTTTCCGGAAAATTCACATTTCCGGGTAGAAAGTGGGTGGTAAGCTGGGTGAAATTTGATTTCTTATGCGATTTGCTTCAAACTCATTTGCAAAGATCAATATGAAAATTCATTAAAAACTGCATACCAATTTTCCGGAAAATTCACATTTCCGGGTGGAAAGTGGGTGGCGAAAATGCCAAAGTTGAGTTTTTGTAAGATTTGCTCCAAACTTATTTTCAAAGATCAATATGAAAATTCATTTAAGACTGCATAGCATTTTTTCGGAAAATTCACATTCCCGTATGGAAAGTAAGTGGTAAAAATGCCAAAGTTGAGTTTTTGTGCGATTTGCTTCAAACTCATTTGCAGAGATCAATATGAAAATTCATTTTTAAACTGCATACCAAATTTCCGAAAAATTCACCCCTCTGGGTGGAAAGTGGGTGGTAAATAGGGCGAAAGATGAGTTTTTATGCGATTTATTCCAAATTCATTTTCAAGATCAATATGAAAATTCATTAAAAACCGTATACCAATTTTCCGGAATATTCACACCCCTGGGTGGAAAGTGGGTGGTAAATAGGGCGAAAGACAAGTTTTTATGCGATTTGCTTCAAACTCACTCATTTTTAAAAAAAACCGAGCTTTATATCGTCGTCATACATCAGTACTCGATAGTGATTTATTACAGAAGGCAGGTCATTAATAAAAAGAGTAAGTAATAAAGGGCCGAGATGGCTACCTTGTGGTACTCCAGAAGTAACTTGAACAGACTTAGCAATAAAGCCTTTAAAATGAGCTTTTTGGGCTCTTAAATTTATATATGAGACTCTTAAAAAAAAAATATGATGAAAAAAAATTTAAAAACATTATTATAATAGTTTAACTCCCTTTGTTAAGTACTTGCTTCCCAGTGAAATTGTTGAAAATTGACTCTATCGAAAGAGTGTCGTCATCGACGCCAAGCTGCAAAATTACACAATAATTAATGTTAATCTATATATATAAAAGAGTTTGTCCTCACTGGCGATTGGCGATTGGTGATTGGCGATTGGCGATTGGCGATTGGCAATCAGCGCAGGGCCCAAACCATAAGAGCTAGATGGCTGAAATTTTCACAGTAGCTTAGGCATGTACCGAAAGTGAGCACTAAGACCGGATCTTGGAAAATTCGGTCGGGAAATGTGGAAAATTCGCGGAGAACCGTTGTATACAATTTTTATGTTAATCATCCGATCATCTTCAAACTTAATTTCAATGATCCATATAAAAAATAATTTATGACTGCATACCAATTTTCCGAAAAATTCACACCCCTGGGTGGAAAATGGGTGGTAAATAGAGCGGAAGATGAGTTTTTATGCGATTTGCTTCAAACTAATTTTCAAAGATGAATATGAAAATTCATTTAAAACTGCATACCAACTTTTCGGAAAATTCACATTCCCGGGTGTAGAGTGGGTGGCATAAATGCCAAAGTTGAGTTTTTGAGCGATTTGCTTCAAAGTGGTGGAAAGTGGGTGGTAAATAGGGCGAAAGTTGAGTTTTTGTGCGATTTGCTTCAAACTAATTTTCAAAGATCAATATGAAAATTCATTAAGGACTGCATACCAACTTTTCGGAAACTTCACATTCCCGGGTGGAAAGTGGGTGGCATAAATGCCAAAGTTGAGTTTTTGTGCGATTTGCTTCAAGCTCATTTGCAAAGATCAATATGAAAATTCATTAAAAACTACATACCAATTTTCTGGAAAATTCACCCCCCTGGGTGGAAAGTGGGTGGTAAGTAGGGCGAACGTTGAGTTTTTATGGGATTTGCTTCAAACTCATTTTCAAAGATCAAAATGAAAATTCATTTAAGACTGCATTCCAACTTTTCGGAAAATTCACTTTTCCGGGTGGAAAGTGGGTGGTAAATAGGGCGAAAGTTGAGTTTTTGTGCGATTTGCTTCAAACTAATTTTCAAAGATGAATATCAAAATTCATTTAAGACTGCATACCAACTTTTCGGAAACTTCACATTCCCGGGTGGAAAGTGGGTGGCATAAATGCCAAAGTTGAGTTTTGTGCGATTTGCTTCAAACTCATTTTCAAAGATGAATATGAAAATTCATTAAGGACTGCATACCAACTTTTCGGAAATTCACATTTCCGGGTGGAAAGTGGGTGGTTAGCAGGGTGAAATTTGAGTTGTAATGCGATTTATTCCAAACTCATTTGCAAAGATCAATATGAAAATTCATCAAAAACAGCATATCAATTTTCCGGAAAATTCACATTTCCGGGTAGAAAGTGGGTGGTAAGCAGGGTGAAATTTGATTTCTTATGCGATTTGCTTCAAACTCATTTGCAAAGATCAATATGAAAATTCATTAAAAACTGCATACCAATTTTCCGGAAAATTCACATTTCCGGGTGGAAAGTGGGTGGCGAAAATGCCAAAGTTGAGTTTTTGTAAGATTTGCTCCAAACTTATTTTCAAAGATCAATATGAAAATTCATTTAAGACTGCATAGCATTTTTTCGGAAAATTCACATTCCCGTATGGAAAGTGAGTGGTAAAAATGCCAAAGTTGAGTTTTTGTGCGATTTGCTTCAAACTCATTTGCAGAGATCAATATGAAAATTCATTTTTAAACTGCATACCAAATTTCCGAAAAATTCACCCCTCTGGGTGGAAAGTGGGTGGTAAATAGGGCGAAAGATGAGTTTTTATGCGATTTATTCCAAATTCATTTTCAAGATCAATATGAAAATTCATTAAAAACCGTATACCAATTTTCCGGAATAATCACACCCCTGGGTGGAAAGTGGGTGGTAAATAGGGCGAAAGACAAGTTTTTATGCGATTTGCTTCAAACTCACTCATTTTTAAAAAAACAGAGCTTTATATCGTCGTCATACATCAGTACTCGTTAGTGATTTATTACAGAAGGCAGGTCATTAATAAAAAGAGTAAGTAATAAAGGGCCGAGATGGCTACCTTGTGGTACTCCAGAAGTAACTTGAACAGACTTAGAAATAAAGCCTTTTAAATGAGCTTTTTATTTAATGTTAATCTATATATATAAAAGAGTTTGTCCTCACTGGCGATTGGCGATTGATGATTGGCGATTGGCAATCAGCGCAGGGCCCAAACCATAAGAGCTAGAGTAGCTTAGGCATGTACCGAAAGTGAGCACTAAGACCGGATCTTGGAAAATTCGGTCGGGAAATGTGGAAAATTCGCGGAGAACCGTTGTATACAATTTTTTTGTTTATCATCCGATCATCTTCAAACTTAATTTCAATGATCCATATAAAAAATAATTTATGACTGCATACCAATTTTCCGAAAAATTCACCCCCCTGGGTGGAAAATGGGTGGTAAATAGAGCGGAAGATGAGTTTTTATGCGATTTGCTTCAAACTAATTTTCAAAGATCTATATAAAAATTCATTAAAAACTGCATACCAACTTTCCGGAAAATTCACCCCCCTGGGTGGAAAGTAGGTGGTAAGTAGGGCGAACGTTGAGTTCTTATGGGATTTGCTTCAAACTCATTTTCAAAGATCAAAATGAAAATTCATTTAAGACTGCATTCCAACTTTTCGGAAAATTTACTTTTCCGGGTGGAAATTGGGTGGTAAATAGGGCGAAAGTTGAGTTTTTGTGCGATTTGCTTCAAACTAATTTTCAAAGATCAAAATGAAAATTCATTAAGGACTGCTTACCAACTCATTTTAATAGATCAATATGAAAATTCATTAAAAACTGCTTACCAATTTTCCGGAAAATTCACCCCCCTGGGTGGAAAGTGGGTGGTAAGTAGGGCGAACGTTGAGTTCTTATGGGATTTGCTTCAAACTCATTTTCAAAGATCAAAATGAAAATTCATTTAAGACTGCATTCCAACTTTTCGGAAAATTCACTTTTCCGGGTGGAAATTGGGTGGTAAATAGGGCGAAAGTTGAGTTTTTGTGCGATTTGCTTCAAACTATTTTTCAAAGATCAAAATGAAAATTCATTAAGGACTGCATACCATTTTTTCGGAAACTTCACATTCCCGGGTGGAAAGTGGGTGGCATAAATGCCAAAGTTGAGTTTTTGTGCGATGTGCTTCAAACTCATTTTTATAGATCAATATGAAAATTCATTAAAAACTGCTTACCAATCTTCCGGAAAATTCACCCCCCTGGGTGGAAAGTGGGTGGTAAGTAGGGCGAACGTTGAGTTCTTATGGGATTTGCTTCAAACTCATTTTCAAAGATCAAAATGAAAATTCATTTAAGACTGCATTCCAACTTTTCGGAAAATTCACATTCCTGTTTGGAAAGTGAGTGGTAAAAATGCCAAAGTTGAGTTTTTGTGCGATTTGCTTCAAACTCATTTGCAGAGATCAATATGAAAATTCATTAAAAACTGCATACCAATTTTCCGGAAACTTCACATTCCCGGGTGGAAAGTGGGTGGCAAAAATGCCAAAGTTGAGTTTTTGTGCGATTTGCTTCAAGCTCATTTGCAAAGATCAATATGAAAATTCATTAAAAACTACATACCAATTTTCTGGAAAATTTACCCCCCTGGGTGGAAAGTGGGTGGTAAGTAGGGCGAACGTTGAGTTTTTATGGGATTTGCTTCAAACTCATTTTCAAAGATCAAAATGTAAATTCATTTAAGACTGCATTCCAACTTTTCGGAAAATTCACTTTTCCGGGTGGAAAGTGGGTGGTAAATAGGGCGAAAGTTGAGTTTTTGTGCGATTTGCTTCAAACTAATTTTCAAAGATGAATATGAATATTCATTAAGGACTGCATACCAACTTTTCGGAAACTTCACATTCCCGGGTGGAAAGTGGGTGGCATAAATGCCAAAGTTGAGTTTTTGTGCGATTTGCTTCAAACTCATTTTCAAAGATGAATATGAAAATTCATTAAGGACTGCATACCAACTTTTCGGAAATTCACCTTTCCGGGTGGAAAGTGGGTGGTGAGCAGGGTGAAATTTGAGTTCTAATGCGATTTATTCCAAACTCATTTGCAAAGATCAATATGAAAATTCATCAAAAACAGCATACCAATTTTCCGGAAAATTCACATTTCCGGGTAGGAAGATGGTGGTAAGCAGGGTGAAATTTGATTTCATATGCGATTTGCTTCAAACTCATTTGCAAAGATCAATATGAAAATTCATTTAAGACTGCATACCCACTTTCCGGAAAATTCACATTTCCGGGTGGAAAGTGGGTGGCGAAAATGCCAAAGTTGAGTTTTTGTAAGATTTGCTCCAAACTTATTTTCAAAGCTCAATATGAAAATTCATTTGAGACTGCATACCAACTTTTCGGAAACTTCACATTCCCGGGTGGAAAGTGGGTGGCATAAATGCCAAAGTTGAGTTTTTGTGCGATTTGCTTCAAACTCATTTTTATAGATCAATATGAAAATTCATTAAAAACTGCTTACCAATTTTCCGGAAAATTCACCCCCCTGGGTGGAAAGTGGGTGGTAAGTAGGGCGAACGTTGAGTTCTTATGGGATTTGCTTCAAACTCATTTTCAAAGATCAAAATGAAAATTCATTTAAGACTGCATTCCAACTTTTCGGAAAATTCACTTTTCCGGGTGGAAAGTGGGTGGTAAATAGGGCGAAAGTTGAGTTTTTGTCCGATTTGCTTCAAACTAATTTTCAAAGATGAATATGAAAATTCATTAAGGACTGCATACCAAATTTTCGGAAAATTCACATTCCCGGGTGGAAAGTGGGTGGTAAAAATTCTAAAGCTGAGTTCTTATGCGATTTGCTTCAAACTCATTTTAAAAGATCAATATGAAAATTCATTAAAAACTGCATACCAATTATCCGGCAAATTCACATTCCCTGGTGGAAAGTGGGTGGTAAGCAGGCCAAAGTTGAGTTCTTATGGGATTTGCTTCAAACTCATTTGCAAAGATCAATATGGAAATTCATTTAAAACTGCATACCTAGATTCCGAAAAATTCACATTCCTGTGTGGAAAGTGGGTGGTAAAAATGCCAAAGTTGAATTTTTGTGCGATTTGCTTCAAACTAATTTTCAAAGATGAATATAAAAATTCATTAAGGACTGCATACCAACTTTTCGGAAACTTCACATTCCCGGGTGGAATGTGGGTGGCATAAATGCCAAAGTTGAGTTTTTGTGCGATTTGCTTCAAACTCATTTTTATAGATCAATATGAAAATTCATTAAAAACTGCTTAACAATTTTCCGGAAAATTCACCCCTCTGGGTGGAAAGTGGGTGGTAAATAGGGCGAAAGATGAGTTCTTATGGGATTTGCTCCAAACTTATTTTCAAAGATCAATATGAAAATTCATTTAAGACTGCATAGCATTTTTTCGGAAAATTCACATTCCTGTTTGGAAAGTGAGTGGTAAAAATGCCAAAGTTGAGTTTTTGTGCGATTTGCTTCAAACTCATTTGCAGAGATCAATATGAAAGTTCATTTTTAAACTGCATACCAAATTTCCGGAAAATTCACCCCTCTGGGTGGAAAGTGGGTGGTAAATAGGGCGAAAGATGAGTTTTTATGCGATTTATTCCAAATTCATTTTCAAGATCAATATGAAAATTCATTAAAAACCGTATACCAATTTTCCGGAATAATCACACTCCTGGGTGGAAAGTGGGTGGTAAATACGGCGAAAGACAAGTTTTTATGCGATTTGCTTCAAACTCACTCATTTTTAAAAAAAGCAGAGCTTTATATCGTCGTCATACATCAGTACTCGATAGTGATTTATTACAGAAGGCAGGTCATTAATAAAAAGAGTAAGTAATAAAGGGCCGAGATGGCTACCTTGTGGTACTCCAGAAGTAACTTGAACAGACTTAGAAATAAAGCCTTTTAAATGAGCTTTTTGGGCTCTTAAATTTAGATATGAGACTCTTAAAAAAAAAAATATGATGAAAAAAAATTTAAAAACATTATTATAATAGTTTAACTCCCTTTGTTAAGTACTTGCTTCCCAGTGAAATTGTTGAAAATTGACTCTATCGAAAGAGTGTCGTCATCGACGCCAAGCTGCAAAATTACACAATAATTAATGTTAATCTATACATATAAAAGAGTTTGTCCTCACTGGCGATTGGCGATTGATGATTGGCGATTGGCAATCAGCGCAGGGCCCAAACCATAAGAGCTAGATGGCTGAAATTTTCACAGTAGCTAAGGCATGTACCGAAAGTGAGCACTAAGACCGGATCTTGGAAAATTCGGTCGGGAAATGTGGAAAATTCGCGGAGAACCGTTGTATACAATTTTTTTGTTAATCATCCGATCATCTTCAAACTTAATTTCAATGATCCATATAAAAAATAATTTATGACTGCATACCAATTTTCCGAAAAATTCACCCCCCTGGGTGGAAAATGGGTGGTAAATAGAGCGGAGGATGAGTTTTTATGCGATTTGCTTCAAACTAATTTTCAAACATCTATATAAAAATTCATTTAAAACTGCATACCAACTTTTCGGAAAATTCACCCCCCTGGGTGGAAAGTGGGTGGTAAGTAGGGCGAACGTTGAGTTCTTATGGGATTTGCTTCAAACTCATTTTCAAAGATCAAAATGAAAATTCATTTAAGACTGCATTCCAACTTTTCGGAAAATTCACTTTTCCGGGTGGAAATTGGGTGGTAAATAGGGCGAAAGTTGAGTTTTTGTGCGATTTGCTTCAAACTAATTTTCAAAGATCAAAATGAAAATTCATTAAGGACTGCATACCAACTTTTCGGAAACTTCACATTCCCGGGTGGAAAGTGGGTGGCATAAATGCCAAAGTTGAGTTTTTGTGCGATGTGCTTCAAACTCATTTTTATAGATCAATATGAAAATTCATTAAAAACTGCTTACCAATTTTCCGGAAAATTCACCCCCCTGGGTGGAAAGTGGGTGGTAAGTAGGGCGAACGTTGAGTTCTTATGGGATTTGCTTCAAAATCATTTTCAAAGATCAAAATGAAAATTCATTTAAGACTGCATTCCAACTTTTCGGAAAATTCACTTTTCCGGGTGGAAAGTGGGTGGTAAATAGGGCGAAAGTTGAGTTTTTGTCCGATTTGCTTCAAACTAATTTTCAAAGATGAATATGAAAATTCATTAAGGACTGCATACCAACTTTTCGGAAACTTCACATTCCCGGGTGGAAAGTGGGTGGCATAAATGCCAAAGTTGAGTTTTTGTGCGATTTGCTTCAAACTCATTTTCAAAGATGAATATGAAAATTCATTAAGGACTGCATACCAACTTTTCGGAAAGTCACCTTTCCGGGTGGAAAGTGGGTGGTGAGCAGGGCGAAATTTGAGTTCTAATGCGATTTATTCCAAACTCATTTGCAAAGATCAATATGAAAATTCATCAAAAACAGCATACCAATTTTCCGGAAAATTCACATTTCCGGGTAGGAAGTGGGTGGTAAGCAGGGTGAAATTTGATTTCTTATGCGATTTGCTTCAAACTCATTTGCAAAGATCAATATGAAAATTCATTAAAAACTGCATACCAATTTTCCGGAAAATTCACAATTCCGGGTGGAAAGTGGGTGGCGAAAATGCCAAAGTTGAGTTTTTGTAAGATTTGCTCCAAACTTATTTTCAAAACTCAATATGAAAATTCATTTGAGACTGCATACCAACTTTTCGGAAACTTCACATTCCCGGGTGGAAAGTGGGTGGCATAAATGCCAAAGTTGAGTTTTTGTGCGATTTGCTTCAAACTCATTTTCAAAGATGAATATGAAAATTCATTAAAAACTGCATAGCAATTTTCCGTAAAATTCACCCCCCTGGGTGGAAAGTGGGTGGTAAGTAGGGCGAACGTTGAGTTCTTATGGGATTTGCCTCAAACTCATTTTCAAAGATCAAAATGAAAATTCATTTAAGACTGCATTCCAACTTTTCGGAAAATTCACTTTTCCGGGTGGAAAGTGGGTGGTAAATAGGGCGAAAGTTGAGTTTTTGTGCGATTTGCTTCAAACTAATTTTCAAAGATGAATATGAAAATTCATTAAGGACTGCATACCAACTTTTCGGAAACTTCACATTCCCGGGTGGAAAGTGGGTGGCGAAAATGCCAAAGTTGAGTTTTTGTAAGATTTGCTCCAAACTTATTTTCAAAGCTCAATATGAAAATTCATTTAAGACTGCATAGCATTTTTTCGGAAAATTCACATTCCCGTATGGAATGTGAGTGGCATAAATGCCAAAGTTGAGTTTTTGTGCGATTTGCTTCAAACTCATTTTTATAGATCAATATGAAAATTCATTAAAAACTGCATACCAATTTTCCGTAAAATTCACCCCCCTGGGTGGAAAGTGGGTGTTAAAAATGCCAAAGTTGAGTTTTTGTGCGATTTGCTTCAAACTCATTTTCAAAGATCAAAATGAAAATTCATTTAAGACTGCATACCAACTTTCCGGAAAATTCACATTTCCGGGTGGAAAGTGGGTGGTAAATAGGGCGAAAGTTGAGTTTTTGTGCGATTTGCTTCAAACTAATTTTCAAAGATGAATATGAAAATTCATTAAGGACTGCATACCAACTTTTCGGAAACTTCACATTCCCGGGTGGAAAGTGGGTGGCATAAATGCCAAAGTTGAGTTTTTGTGCGATTTGCTTCAAACTCATTTTTATAGATCAATATGAAAATTCATTAAAAACTGCTTACCAATTTTCCGGAAAATTCACATTTCCGGGTGGAAAGTGGGTGGCGAAAATGCCAAAGTTGAGTTTTTGTAAGATTTGCTCCAAACTTATTTTCAAAGATCAATATGAAAATTCATTTTTAAACTGCATACCAAATTTCCGGAAAATTCACCCCTCTGGGTGGAAAGTGGGTGGTAAATAGGGCGAAAGATGAGTTTTTATGCGATTTATTCCAAATTCATTTTCAAGATCAATATGAAAATTCATTAAAAACCGTATACCAATTTTCCGAAATAATCACACCCCTGGGTGGAAAGTGGGTGGTAAATAGGGCGAAAGACAAGTTTTTATGCGATTTGCTTCAAACTCACTCATTTTTAAAAAAAGCAGAGCTTTATATCGTCGTCATACATCAGTACTCGATAGTGATTTATTACAGAAGGCAGGTCATTAATAAAAAGAGTAAGTAATAAAGGGCCGAGATGGCTACCTTGTGGTACTCCAGAAGTAACTTGAACAGACTTAGAAATAAAGCCTTTTAAATGAGCTTTTTGGGCTCTTAAATTTAGATATGAGACTCTTAAAAAAAAAATATGATGAAAAAAAATTTAAAAACATTATTATAATAGTTTAACTCCCTTTGTTAAGTACTTGCTTCCCAGTGAAATTGTTGAAAATTGACTCTATCGAAAGAGTGTCGTCATCGACGCCAAGCTGCAAAATTACACAATAATTAATGTTAATCTATATATATAAAAGAGTTTGTCCTCACTGGCGATTGGCGATTGGCGATTGATGATTGGCGATTGGCAATCAGCGCAGGGCCCAAACCATAAGAGCTAGATGGCTGAAATTTTCACAGTAGCTAAGGCATGTACCGAAAGTGAGCACTAAGACCGGATCTTGGAAAATTCGGTCGGGAAATGTGGAAAATTCGCGGAGAACCGTTGTATACAATTTTTTTGTTTATCATCCGATCATCTTCAAACTTAATTTCAATGATCCATATAAAAAATAATTTATGACTGCATACCAATTTTCCGAAAAATTCACCCCCCTGGGTGGAAAATGGGTGGTAAATAGAGCGGAAGATGAGTTTTTATGCGATTTGCTTCAAACTAATTTTCAAAGATCTATATAAAAATTCATTTAAAACTGCATACCAACTTTTCGGAAAATTCACATTCCCGGGTGTAGAGTGGGTGGCATAAATGCCAAAGATGAGTTTTTGAGCGATTTGCTTCAAACTCATTTTTATAGATCAATATGAAAATTCATTAAAAACTGCATACCAATTTTCCGGAAAATTCACCCCCCTGGGTGGAAAGTGGGTGGTAAGTAGGGCGAACGTTGAGTTCTTATGGGATTTGCTTCAAACTCATTTTCAAAGATCAAAATGAAAATTCATTTAAGACTGCATTCCAACTTTTCGGAAAATTCACTTTTCCGGGTGGAAAGTGGGTGGTAAATAGGGCGAAAGATGAGTTTTTGTCCGATTTGCTTCAAACTAATTTTCAAAGATGAATATGAAAATTCATTAAGGACTGCATACCAACTTTTCGGAAAATTCACATTCCCGGGTGGAAAGTGGGTGGTAAAAATTCTAAAGCTGAGTTCTTATGCGATTTGCTTCAAACTCATTTTAAAAGATCAATATGAAAATTCATTAAAAACTGCATACCAATTATCCGGCAAATTCACATTCCCTGGTGGAAAGTGGGTGGTAAGCAGGGCAAAAGTTGAGTTCTTATGGGATTTGCTTCAAACTCATTTGCAAAGATCAATATGGAAATTCATTTAAAACTGCATACCTATTTTCCGAAAAATTCACATTCCTGTGTGGAAAGTGGGTGGTAAAAATGCCAAAGTTGAATTTTTGTGCGATTTGCTTCAAACTCATTTGCAACGATCAATATGAAAATTTATTAAAAGCTGCCTACCAATTTTCCGGCAAATTCACACATCCGGGTGGAAAGTGGGTGGCAAAAAATACCAAATTTGAGTTATTGTGCGATTTGCTTCAAACTCATTTTCAAAGATCAAAATCAAAATTCATTTAAGACTGCATACCAACTTTTCGGAAAATTCACATTCCCGGGTGGAAAGTGGGTGGTAAAAATGACAAAGTTGAGTTCGTATGCGATTTGTTCCAAACTCATTTTTAAAGACCAATATGAAAACTCATTTAAAACTGCATACCAATTTTCCGAGAAATTCACATTTCCGGGTGGAAAGTGGGTGGTAAGCAGGGCAAAAGTTGAGTTCTTATGGGATTTGCTTCAAACTCATTTGCAAAGATCAATATGAAAATTCATCAAAAACTGCATACCAATTATCCGGCAAAATTCACATTCCTCGGTGGAAAGTGGGTGGTAAAAATGCCAAAGTTGAATTTTTGTGCGATTTGCTTCAAACTCATTTGCAACGATCAATATGAAAATTCATTAAAAGCTGCATACCAACTTTTCGGAAAGTCACCTTTCCGGGTGGAAAGTGGGTGGTGAGCAGGGCGAAATTTGAGTTCTAATGCGATTTATTCCAAACTCATTTTCAAAGATCAATATGAAAATTCATCAAAAACAGCATACCAATTTTCCGGAAAATTCACATTTCCGGGTAGGAAGTGGGTGGTAAGCAGGGTGAAATTTGATTTCTTATGCGATTTGCTTCAAACTCATTTGCAAAGATCAATATGAAAATTCATTAAAAACTGCATACCAATTTTCCGGAAAATTCACAATTCCGGGTGGAAAGTGGGTGGCAAAAATGCCAAAGTTGAGTTTTTGTAAGATTTGCTCCAAACTTATTTTCAAAGCTCAATATGAAAATTCATTTGAGACTGCATACCAACTTTTCGGAAACTTCACATTCCCGGGTGGAAAGTGGGTGGCATAACTGCCAAAGTTGAGTTTTTGTGCGATTTGCTTCAAACTCATTTTCAAAGATGAATATGAAAATTCATTAAGGACTGCATACCAACTTTTCGGAAAGTCACCTTTCCGGGTGGAAAGTGGGTGGTGAGCAGGGCAAAATTTGAGTTCTAATGCGATTTATTCCAAACTCATTTTCAAAGATCAATATGAAAATTCATCAAAAACAGCATACCAATTTTCCGGAAAATTCACATTTCCGGGTAGAAAGTGGGTGGTAAGCAGGGTGAAATTTGATTTCTTATGCGATTTGCTTCAAACTCATTTGCAAAGATCAATATGAAAATTCATTAAAAACTGCATACCAATTTTCCGGAAAATTCACATTTCCGGGTGGAAAGTGGGTGGCGAAAATGCCAAAGTTGAGTTTTTGTAAGACTTTCTCCAAACTTATTTTCAAAGCTCAATATGAAAATTCATTTAAGACTGCATAGCATTTTTTCGGAAAATTCACATTCCCGTATGGAAAGTGAGTGGTAAAAATGCCAAAGTTGAGTTTTTGTGCGATTTGCTTCAAACTCATTTTTATAGATCAATATGAAAATTCATTAAAAACTGCATACCAATTTTCCGTAAAATTCACCCCCCTGGGTGGAAAGTGGGTGGTAAGTAGGGCGAACGTTGAGTTCTTATGGGATTTGCTTCAAACTCATTTTCAAAGATCAAAATGAAAATTCATTTAAGACTGCATTCCAACTTTTCGGAAAATTCACTTTTCCGGGTGGAAAGTGGGTGGTAAATAGGGCGAAAGTTGAGTTTTTGTGCGATTTGCTTCAAACTAATTTTCAAAGATCAATATGAAAATTCATTAAGGACTGCATACCAACTTTTCGGAAACTTCACATTCCCGGGTGGAAAGTGGGTGGCGAAAATGCCAAAGTTGAGTTTTTGTAAGATTTGCTCCAAACTTATTTTCAAAGCTCAATATGAAAATTCATTTAAGACTGCATAGCATTTTTTCGGAAAATTCACATTCCCGTATGGAAAGTGAGTGGCATAAATGCCAAAGTTGAGTTTTTGTGCGATTTGCTTCAAACTCATTTTTATAGATCAATATGAAAATTCATTAAAAACTGCATACCAATTTTCCGTAAAATTCACCCCCCTGGGTGGAAAGTGGGTGTTAAAAATGCCAAAGTTGAGTTTTTGTGCGATTTGCTTCAAACTCATTTTCAAAGATCAAAATGAAAATTCATTTAAGACTGCATACCAACTTTCCGGAAAATTCACATTTCCGGGTGGAAAGTGGGTGGTAAATAGGGCGAAAGTTGAGTTTTTGTGCGATTTGCTTCAAACTAATTTTCAAAGATGAATATGAAAATTCATTAAGGACTGCATACCAACTTTTCGGAAACTTCACATTCCCGGGTGGAAAGTGGGTGGAATAAATGCCAAAGTTGAGTTTTTGTGCGATTTGCTTCAAACTCATTTTTATAGATCAATATGAAAATTCATTAAAAACTGCTTACCAATTTTCCGGAAAATTCACATTTCCGGGTGGAAAGTGGGTGGCGAAAATGCCAAAGTTGAGTTTTTGTAAGATTTGCTCCAAACTTATTTTCAAAGATCAATATGAAAATTCATTTAAGACTGCATAGCATTTTTTCGGAAAATTCACATTCCTGTTTGGAAAGTGAGTGGTAAAAATGCCAAAGTTGAGTTTTTGTGCGATTTGCTTCAAACTCATTTGCAGAGATCAATATGAAAGTTCATTTTTAAACTGCATACCAAATTTCCGGAAAATTCACCCCTCTGGGTGGAAAGTGGGTGGTAAATAGGGCGAAAGATGAGTTTTTATGCGATTTATTCCAAATTCATTTTCAAGATCAATATGAAAATTCATTAAAAACCGTATACCAATTTTCCGGAATAATCACACTCCTGGGTGGAAAGTGGGTGGTAAATACGGCGAAAGACAAGTTTTTATGCGATTTGCTTCAAACTCACTCATTTTTAAAAAAAGCAGAGCTTTATATCGTCGTCATACATCAGTACTCGATAGTGATTTATTACAGAAGGCAGGTCATTAATAAAAAGAGTAAGTAATAAAGGGCCGAGATGGCTACCTTGTGGTACTCCAGAAGTAACTTGAACAGACTTAGAAATAAAGCCTTTTAAATGAGCTTTTTGGGCTCTTAAATTTAGATATGAGACTCTTAAAAAAAAAATATGATGAAAAAAAATTTAAAAACATTATTATAATAGTTTAACTCCCTTTGTTAAGTACTTGCTTCCCAGTGAAATTGTTGAAAATTGACTCTATCGAAAGAGTGTCGTCATCGCCGCCAAGCTGCAAAATTACACAATAATTAATGTTAATCTATATATATAAAAGAGTTTGTCCTCACTGGCGATTGGCGATTGATGATTGGCGATTGGCAATCAGCGCAGGGCCCAAACCATAAGAGCTAGATGGCTGAAATTTTCACAGTAGCTTAGGCATGTACCGAAAGTGAGCACTAAGACCGGATCTTGGAAAATTCGGTCGGGAAATGTGGAAAATTCGCGGAGAACCGTTGTATACAATTTTTTTTGTTAATCATCCGATCATCTTCAAACTTAATTTCAATGATCCATATAAAAAATAATTTATGACTGCATACCAATTTTCCGAAAAATTCACCCCCCTGGGTGGAAAATGGGTGGTAAATAGAGCGGAAGATGAGTTTTTATGCGATTTGCTTCAAACTAATTTTCAAAGATCTATATAAAAATTCATTTAAAACTGCATACCAATTTTTCGGAAAATTCACATTCCCGGGTGTTGAGTGGGTGGCATAAATGCCAAAGTTGAGTTTTTGTGCGATTTGCTTCAAACTCAATTTTATAGATCAATATGAAAATTCATTAAAAACTACATACCAATTTTCCGGAAAATTCACATTTCCGGGTGGAAAGTGGGTGGTAAATAGGGCGAAAGTTGAGTTTTTGTCCGATTTGCTTCAAACTAATTTTCAAAGATGAATATGAAAATTCATTAAGGACTGCATACCAACTTTTCGGAAAATTCACATTCCCGGGTGGAAAGTGGGTGGTAAAAATTCTAAAGCTGAGTTCTTATGCGATTTGCTTCAAACTCATTTTAAAAGATCAATATGAAAATTCATTAAAAACTGCATACCAATTATCCGGCAAATTCACATTCCCTGGTGGAAAGTGGGTGGTAAGCAGGGCAAAAGTTGAGTTCTAATGGGATTTGCTTCAAACTCATTTGCAAAGATCAATATGGAAATTCATTTAAAACTGCATACCTATTTTCCGAAAAATTCACATTCCTGTGTGGAAAGTGGGTGGTAAAAATGCCAAAGTTGAATTTTTGTGCGATTTGCTTCAAACTCATTTGCAACGATCAATATGAAAATTCATTAAAAGCTGCCTACCAATTTTCCGGCAAATTCACACATCCGGGTGGAAAGTGGGTGGCAAAAAATACCAAATTTGAGTTATTGTGCGATTTGCTTCAAACTCATTTTCAAAGATCAAAATCAAAATTCATTTAAGACTGTATACCAACTTTTCGGAAAATTCACATTCCCGGGTGGAAAGTGGGTGGTAAAAATGACAAAGTTGAGTTCGTATGCGATTTGTTCCAAACTCATTTTTAAAGACCAATATGAAAACTCATTTAAAACTGCATACCAATTTTCCGAGAAATTCACATTTCCGGGTGGAAAGTGGGTGGTAAGCAGGGCAAAAGTTGAGTTCTTATGGGATTTGCTTCAAACTCATTTGCAAAGATCAATATGAAAATTCATCAAAAACTGCATACCAATTATCCGGCAAAATTCACATTCCTCGGTGGAAAGTGGGTGGTAAAAATGCCAAAGTTGAATTTTTGTGCGATTTGCTTCAAACTCATTTGCAACGATCAATATGAAAATTCATTAAAAGCTGCCTACCAATTTTCCGGAAAATTCACACATCCGGGTGGAAAGTGGGTGGCAAAAAATACCAAAGTTGAGTTATTGTGCGATTTGCTTCAAACTCATTTTCAAAGATCAAAATGAAAATTCATTTAAGACTGCATACCAACTTTTCGGAAAATTCACATTCCCGGGTGGAAAGTGTGTGGTAAAAATGCCAAAGTTAAGTTCGTATGCGATTTGTTCCAAACTCATTTTCAAACATCAAAATGAAAATTCATTTAAGACTGCATTCCAACTTTTCGGAAAATTCACTTTTCCGGGTGGAAAGTGGGTGGTAAATAGGGCGAAAGTTGAGTTTTTGTCCGATTTGCTTCAAACTAATTTTCAAAGATGAATATGAAAATTCATTAAGGACTGCATACCAACTTTTCGGAAAATTCACATTCCCGGGTGGAAAGTGGGTGGTAAAAATTCTAAAGCTGAGTTCTTATGCGATTTGCTTCAAACTCATTTTAAAAGATCAATATGAAAATTCATTAAAAACTGCATACCAATTATCCGGCAAATTCACATTCCCTGGTGGAAAGTGGGTGGTAAGCAGGGCAAAAGTTGAATTCTTATGGGATTTGCTTCAAACTCATTTGCAAAGATCAATATGGAAATTCATTTAAAACTGCATACCTATTTTCCGAAAAATTCACATTCCTGTGTGGAAAGTGGGTGGTAACAATGCCAAAGTTGAATTTTTGGGCGATTTGCTTCAAACTCATTTGCAACGATCAATATGAAAATTCATTAAAAGCTGCCTACCAATTTTCCGGCAAATTCACACATCCGGGTGGAAAGTGGGTGGCAAAAAATACCAAATTTGAGTTATTGTGCGATTTGCTTCAAACTCATTTTCAAAGATCAAAATGAAAATTCATTTAAGACTGCATACCAACTTTTCGGAAAATTCACATTCCCGGGTGGAAAGTGGGTGGTAAAAATGCCAAAGTTGAGTTCGTATGCGATTTGTTCCAAACTCATTTTTAAAGATCATTATGAAAACTCATTTAAAACTGCATACCAATTTTCCGAGAAATTCACATTTCCGGGTGGAAAGTGGGTGGTAAGCAGGGCAAAAGTTGAGTTCTTATGGGATTTGCTTCAAACTCATTTGCAAAGATCAATATGAAAATTCATCAAAAACTGCATACCAATTATCCGGCAAAATTCACATTCCTCGGTGGAAAGTGGGTGGTAAGAATGCCAAAGTTGAATTTTTGTGCGATTTGCTTCAAACTCATTTGCAACGATCAATATGAAAATTCATTAAAAGCTGCCTACCAATTTTCCGGAAAATTCACACATCCGGGTGGAAAGTGGGTGGCAAAAAATACCAAAGCTGAGTTATTGTGCGATTTGCTTCAAACTAATTTCCAAAGATCAAAATGAAAATTCATTTAAGACTGCATACATACTGTTCGGAAAATTCACATTCCCGGGTGGAAAGTGGGTGGTAAAAATGCCAAAGTTGAGTTCGTATGCGATTTGTTCTAAACTCATTTTCAAAGATCAATATGAAAACTCATTTAAAACTGCATACCGATTTTCCGAGAAATTCACATTTCCGGGTGGAAAGTGGGTGGTAAGCAGGGCCAAAGTTGAGTTTTTGTGCGATTTGCTACAAACTCATATTCAAAGATCAATATGAAAATTCATTTAAGGCTGCATACCAACTTTTGGAAAATTCACATTCCCGGGTAAAAAGTGGGTGGTAAAAATGCCAAAGTTGAGTTTTTGTGCGATTTGCTTCAAACTCATTTTCAAAGATCAATATGAAAATTCATTTAAGACTGCATACCAATTTTCCGGAAAATTCAAATTCCCGGGTGGTAAGCAGGGCAAAAGTTGAGTTCTTATGCGATTTGTTTCAAACTCATTTACAAAGATCTATATGAAAATTCATTTAAGAATGCATTCCAACTTTTCGGAAAATTCACATTCCCGGGTGGAAAGTGGGTGGTAAAAATTCTAAGGCTGAGTTCTTATGGGATTTGCTTCAAACTCATTTGCAAAGATCAATATGAAAATTCATCAAAAACTGCATACCAATTATCCGGCAAAATTCACATTCCTCGGTGGAAAGTGGGTGGTAAGAATGTCAAAGTTGAATTTTTGTGCGATTTGCTTCAAACTCATTTGCAACGATCAATATGAAAATTCATTAAAAGCTGCCTACCAATTTTCCGGAAAATTCACACATCCGGGTGGAAAGTGGGTGGCAAAAAATACCAAAGCTGAGTTATTGTGCGATTTGCTTCAAACTCATTTCCAAAGATCAAAATGAAAATTCATTTAAGACTGCATACCAACTTTTCGGAAAATTCACATTCCCGGGTGGAAAGTGGGTGGTAAAAATGCCAAAGTTGAGTTCGTATGCGATTTGTTCTAAACTCATTTTCAAAGATCAATATGAAAACTCATTTAAAACTGCATACCGATTTTCCGAGAAATTCACATTTCCGGGTGGAAAGTGGGTGGTAAGCAGGGCCAAAGTTGAGTTTTTGTGCGATTTGCTACAAACTCATATTCAAAGATCAATATGAAAATTCATTTAAGGCTGCATACCAACTTTTGGAAAATTCACATTCCCGGGTAAAAAGTGGGTGGTAAAAATGCCAAAGTTGAGTTTTTGTGCGATTTGCTTCAAACTCATTTTCAAAGATCAATATGAAAATTCATTTAAGACTGCATACCAATTTTCCGGAAATTTCAAATTCCCGGGTGGTAAGCAGGGCAAAAGTTGAGTTCTTATGCGATTTGTTTCAAACTCATTTACAAAGATCTATATGAAAATTCATTTAAGAATGCATTCCAACTTTTCGGAAAATTCACATTCCCGGGTGGAAAGTGGGTGGTAAAAATTCTAAGGCTGAGTTCTTATGCGATTTGCTTCAAACTCATTTAAAAAGATCAATATGAAAATTCATTAAAAACTGCATACCAATTATCCGGCAAATTCACATTCCCTGGTGGAAAGTGGGTGCTAAGCCGGGCAATAGTTGAGCTCTTTTGCGATTTGTTTCAAACTCATTTGCAACGATCAATATGAAAATTCATTAAGAACTGCATACCAATTTTCCGGAAAATTCACATTTCCGGGTGAAAAGTGGGTGGTAAGCAGGGCAAAAGTTGAGTTTTTGTGCAATTTGCTTCAAACTCATTTTCAAAGATCAAAATGAAAATTCATGTAAGACTGCTTACCAACTTTTCGGAAAATTCACATTCCCGGGTGGAAAGTGGGTGGTTAAAAATGCCAAAGTGGAATTTTTATGTGATTTGTTTCAAACTCATTTTTAAAGATCAATATGAAAATTCATTAAAAGCTGCCTACCAATTTTCCGGCAAATTCACACATCCGGGTGAAAAGTGGGTGGCAAAAAATACCAAAGTTGAGTTATTGTGCGATTTGCTTCAAACTCATTTTCAAAGATCTATATAAAAATTCATTTAAAACTGCATACAAATTTTCCGGAAAATTCACCCCTCTGGGTGGAAACTGGGTGGTAAATAGGGCGAAAGATGAGTTTTTGTGCGATTTGCTTCAAACTCATTTTCAAAGATCAATATGAAAATTCATGTAAGACTGCATACCAACTTTTCGAAAAATTCACATTCCCGGGTGGAAAGTGGGTGGTAAAAATGCCAAAGTTGAGTTTTTGTGCGATTTGCTTCAAGTTCATTTTTATAGATCATTATAAAAATTCATTAAAAACTGCATACCAATTTTATGGAAAATTCACATTCCCTGGTGGAAAGTGGGTTGTAAGCAGGGCAAAAGTTGATTTCTTATGCGATTTGTTTCAAATTCATTTACAAAGATAAATATGAAAATTCATTTAAGAATGCATACCAACTTTTCGGAAAATTCACATTCCCGGGTGGAAAGTGGGTGGTAAAAATTCTAAGGCTGAGTTCTTATGCGATTTGCTTCAAACTCATTTAAAAAGATCAATATGAAAATTCATTAAAAACTGCATACCAATTATCCGGCAAATTCACATTCCCTGGTGGAAAGTGGGTGCTAAGCCGGGCAATAGTTGAGCTCTTTTGCGATTTGTTTCAAACTCATTTGCAACGATCAATATGAAAATTCATTAAGAACTGCATACCAATTTTCCGGAAAATTCACATTTCCGGGTGAAAAGTGGGTGGTAAGCAGGGCAAAAGTTGAGTTTTTGTGCAATTTGCTTCAAACTCATTTTCAAAGATCAAAATGAAAATTCATGTAAGACTGCTTACCAACTTTTCGGAAAATTCACATTCCCGGGTGGAAAGTGGGTGGTTAAAAATGCCAAAGTGGAATTTTTATGTGATTTGTTTCAAACTCATTTTTAAAGATCAATATGAAAATTCATTAAAAGCTGCCTACCAATTTTCCGGCAAATTCACACATCCGGGTGAAAAGTGGGTGGCAAAAAATACCAAAGTTGAGTTATTGTGCGATTTGCTTCAAACTCATTTTCAAAGATCTATATAAAAATTCATTTAAAACTGCATACAAATTTTCCGGAAAATTCACCCCTCTGGGTGGAAACTGGGTGGTAAATAGGGCGAAAGATGAGTTTTTGTGCGATTTGCTTCAAACTCATTTTCAAAGATCAATATGAAAATTCATGTAAGACTGCATACCAACTTTTCGAAAAATTCACATTCCCGGGTGGAAAGTGGGTGGTAAAAATTCTAAAGCTGAGTTCTTATGCGATTTGCTTCAAACTCATTTTAAAAGATCAATATTAAAATTCATTAAAAACTGCATACCAATTATCCGGCAAATTCACATTCCCTGGTGGAAAGTGGGTGGTAAGCAGGGCAAAAGTTGAGTTTTTGTGCGATTTGCTTCAAGTTCATTTTTATAGATCATTATAAAAATTCATTAAAAACTGCATACCAATTTTATGGAAAATTCACATTCCCTGGTGGAAAGTGGGTTGTAAGCAGGGCAAAGGTGATTTCTTATGCGATTTGTTTCAAATTCATTTACAAAGATAAATATGAAAATTCATTTAAGAATGCATACCAACTTTTCGGAAAATTCACATTCCCGGGTGGAAAGTGGGTGGTAAAAATTCTAAAGCTGAGTTCTTATGCGATTTGCTTCAAACTCATTTTAAAAGATCAATATTAAAATTCATTAAAAACTGCATACCAATTATCCGGCAAATTCACATTCCCTGGTGGAAAGTGGGTGGTAAGCAGGGCAAAAGTTGAGTTTTTGTGCGATTTGCTTCAAACTCATTTTCAAAGATCAATATGAAAATTCATATAAGACTGCATCCCATTTTTTCGGAAAATTCACATTCCCGGGTGGAAAGTGGGTGGTAAAAATGCCAAAGTTGATTTTTTGTGCGATTTGCTTCAAATTCATTTTTATTGAACAATATGAAAATTCATTAAAAACTGCATACCAAATATCCGGCAAATTCACATTCCCTGGTGGAAAGTGGATGGTAAGCAGGGCAAAAGTTGAGTTTTTGTGCGATTTGCTTCAAACTCATTTTCAAAGATCAATATGAAAATTCATATAAGACTGCATCCCATGTTTTCGGAAAATTCACATTCCCGGCTGGAAAGTGAGTGGCAAAAATGCCAAAGTTGAGTTTTTGTGCGATTTGCTTCAAATTCATTTTTATTGAACAATATGAAAATTCATTAAAAACTGCATACCACTTTTCCGGAAAATTCACAATTTAAGTTCTAATGCGATTTATTCCAAACACATTTTCAAAGATCAATATGAAAATTCATTAGAAACTGCATACCAATTTTCCGAAAAATTCACATTTCCAGGTGGAAAATGGGTGGTTAGCAGGGCCTAAGTTGAGTTTTTGTGCGATTTGCTTCAAACTCATTTTCAAAGATCTATATAAAAATTCATTTAAAACTGCATACAAATTTTCCGGAAAATTTACCCCTCTGGGTGGAAACTGGGTGGTAAATAGGGCGAAAGATGAGTTTTTGTGCGATTTGTTTCAAACTCATTTACAAAGATCAATATGAAAATTCATTTAAGACTGCATACCAACTTTCCGGCAAATTCACACATCCGGGTGGAAAGTGGGTCGCAAAAAATACCAAAGTTGAGTTATTGTGCGATTTGCTTCAAATTCATTTTTATAGATCAATTTGAAAATTCATTAAAAACTGCATACCAATTTTCCGGAAAATTCACAATTTAAGTTCTTATGCGATTTATTCCAAACTCATTTTCAAAGATCAATATGAAAATTCATTAGAAAGTGCATACCAATTTTATGAAAAATTCACATTTCCGGGTGGAAAGTGGGTGGTAAGCAGGGCCAAAGTTGAGTTTTTGTGCGATTTGCTTCAAACTCATTTTCAAAGATCTACATGAAAATTCATTTAAAACTGCATACCAATTTTCCGGATAATTCACCCCTCTGAGTGGAATGTGGGTTGTGAATGGGGCGAAAGCTGCGTTCTTGTGCGATTTGCTTCAAACTCATTTTCAAAGATCAATATGAAAATTCATTAAAAACTGCATACCAATTTTCCGGAAAATTCACCATTTGAGTTTTTGTGCGATTTGCTTCAAACTCATTTTCAAAGTTCAATATGCCAATTCATTAAAAACTGCAACCAATTTTCCGGAAAATTCACATTTCCGGGTGGAAAGTGGGTGGTTAGCAGGGCCAAAGTTTAGTTTTTGTGCGATTTGTTCCAAACTCATTTTCAAAGATCAATATGAAAACTCATTTAAAACTGCATAACAATTTTCCGAGAAATTCACATTTCCGGGTGGAAAGTGGGTGGTAAGCAGGGCCAAAGTTGAGTTTTTGTGCGATTTGCTTCAAATTCATTTTTATAGAATAATAAGAAAATTCATTAAAAACTGCATAACAATTTTCCGGAGAATTCACATTTCCGGG
This sequence comes from Hirtodrosophila cameraria, assembly GCA_949708635.1. Classification (NCBI taxonomy): domain Eukaryota; kingdom Metazoa; phylum Arthropoda; class Insecta; order Diptera; family Drosophilidae; genus Hirtodrosophila; species Hirtodrosophila cameraria. The sequence goes on from OX453089.1 coordinate 42,526,304, forward strand.
TGGAAAGTGGGTGGTAAGCAGGGCCTAAGTTGAGTTTTTGTGCGATTTGCTTCAAACTCATTTTCAAAGATCAATATGAAAATTCATTTAAGACTGCATACCAATTTTCCGGAAAATTCAAATTCCCGGGTGGTAAGCAGGGCAAAAGTTGAGCTCTTATGCGATTTGTTTCAAACTCATTTTTAAAGATCAAAATGAAAATTCATTAAGAACTGCATACCAATTTTCCGGAAAATTCACATTTCCGGGTGAAAAGTGGGTGGTAAACAGGCCAAAAGTTGAGTTTTTGTGCGATTTGCTTCAAACTCATTTTTATTGAACAATATGAAAATTCATTAAAAACTGCATACCAATTTTCCGGAAAATTCACAATTTAAGTTCTAATGCGATTTATTCCAAACACATTTTCAAAGATCAATATGAAAATTCATTAGAAACTGCATACCAATTTTCCGAAAAATTCACATTTCCAGGTGGAAAATGGGTGGTTAGCAGGGCCTCAGTTGAGTTTTTGTGCGATTTGCTTCAAACTCATTTTCAAAGATCTATACAAAAATTCATTTAAAACTGCATACAAATTTTCCGGAAAATTTACCCCTCTGGGTGGAAACTGGGTGGTACATAGGGCGAAAGATGAGTTTTTGTGCGATTTGTTTCAAACTCATTTACAAAGATCAATATGAAAATTCATTTAAGAATGCATACCAACATTTCGGAAAATTCACATTCCCGGGTGAAAAGTGGGTGGAAAAAATTCTAAAGTTGAGTTCTTATGCGATTTGCTTCAAACTCATTTTAAAAGATCAATATGAAAATTCATTAAAAACTGCATACCAATTATCCGGCAAATTCACATTCCCTGGTAGAAAGTGGGTGGTAAGCAGGGCAAAAGTTGAGTTCTTATGCGATTTGTTTAAAACTCATTTTTAAAGATCAAAATGAAAATTCATTAAGAACTGCATACCAACTTTTCGGAAAATACACATTCCCGGGTGGAAAGTGGGTGGTAAAAATTCTAAAGTTGAGTTCTTATGCGATTTGCTTCAAACTCATTTTCAAAGAACAATATGAAAATTCATTAGAAACTGCATACCAATTATCCGGCAAATTCACATTCCCTGGTGGAAAGTGGGTGGTAAGCAGGGCAAAAGTTGAGCTCTTTTGCGATTTGTTCCAAACTCATTTTTAAAGATCAATACGAAAATTCATTAAAAACTGCATACCAATTTTCCGGAAAATTCACATTTCCGGGTGAAAAGTGGGTGGTAAACAGGGCAAAAGTTGAGTTTTTGTGCGATTTGCTTCAAACTCATTTTCAAAGATCAATATGAAAATTCATATAAGACTGCATCCCATTTTTTCGGAAAATTCACATTCCCGGGTGGAAAGTGGGTGGTAAAAATGCCATAGTTGAGTTTTTGTGCGATTTGCTTCAAATTCATTTTTATTGAACAATATGAAAATTCATTAAAAACTGCATACCAATTATCCGGCAAATTCACATTCCCTGGTGGAAAGTGGGTGGTAAGCAGGGCAAAAGTTGAGTTCTTATGCGATTTGTTTCAAACTCATTTTTAAAGATCAAAATGAAAATTCATTAAGAACTGCATACCAATTTTCCGGAAAATTCACATTTCCGGGTGAAAAGTGGGTGGTAAACAGGGCAAAAGTTGAGTTTTTGTGCGATTTGCTTCAAACTCATTTTCAAAGATCAATATGAAAATTCATATAAGACTGCACCCCATTTTTTCGGAAAATTCACATTCCCGGGTGGAAAGTGGGTGGTAAAAATGCCAAAGTTGAGTTTTTGTGCGATTTGCTTCAAATTCATTTTTATTGATTAATATGAAAATTCATTAAAAACTGCATACCAATTTTCCGGAAAATTCACAATTTAAGTTCTAATGCGATTTATTCCAAACTCATTTTCAAAGATCAATATGAAAATTCATTAGAAACTGCATACCAATTTGCCGAAAAATTCACATTTCCAGGTGGAAAGTGGGTGGTAAGCAGGGCCAAAGTTGAGTTTTTGTGCGATTTGCTTCAAACTCATTTTCAAAGATCTACATGAAAATTCATTTAAAACTGCATACCAATTTTCCGGATAATTCACCCCTCTGAGTGGAATGTGGGTTGTAAATGGGGCGAAAGCTGCGTTCTTGTGCGATTTGCTTCAAACTCATTTTCAAAGATCAATATGAAAATTCATTTAAAACTGCATACCAATTTTCCGGAAAATTCACCATTTGAGTTTTTGTGCGATTTGCTTCAAACTCATTTTCAAAGTTCAATATGCGAATTCATTAAAAACTGCAACCAATTTTCCGGAAAATTCACATTTCCGGGTGGAAAGTGGGTGGTTAGCAGGGCCAAAGTTTAGTTTTTGTGCGATTTGTTCCAAACTCATTTTCAAAGATCAATATAAAAACTCATTTAAAACTGCATAACAATTTTCCGAGAAATTCACATTTCCGGGTGGAAAGTGGGTGGTAAGCAGGGCCAAAGTTGAGTTTTTGTGCGATTTGCTTCAAATTCATTTTTATAGAATAATAAGAAAATTCATTAAAAACTGCATAACAATTTTCTGGAAAATTCACATTCCCTGGTGGAAAGTGGGTGGTAAGCAGGGCAAAAGTTGAGTTCTTATGGGATTTGCTTCAAACTCATTTTCAAAGATCAATATGGAAATTCATTTAAAACTGCATACCTATTTTTCGAAAAATTCACATTCCCGGGTGGAAAGTGGGTGGTAAAAATTCTAAAGCTGAGTTCTTATGCGATTTGCTTCAAACTCATTTTAAAAGATCAATATTAAAATTCATTAAAAACTGCATACCAATTATCCGGCAAATTCACATTCCCTGGTGGAAAGTGGGTGGTAAGCAGGGCAAAAGTTGAGTTTTTGTGCGATTTGCTTCAAACTCATTTTCAAAGATCAATATGAAAATTCATATAAGACTGCATCCCATTTTTTCGGAAAATTCACATTCCCGGGTGGAAAGTGGGTGGTAAAAATGCCAAAGTTGATTTTTTGTGCGATTTGCTTCAAATTCATTTTTATTGAACAATATGAAAATTCATTAAAAACTGCATACCAAATATCCGGCAAATTCACATTCCCTGGTGGAAAGTGGATGGTAAGCAGGGCAAAAGTTGAGTTTTTGTGCGATTTGCTTCAAACTCATTTTCAAAGATCAATATGAAAATTCATATAAGACTGCATCCCATGTTTTCGGAAAATTCACATTCCCGGCTGGAAAGTGAGTGGCAAAAATGCCAAAGTTGAGTTTTTGTGCGATTTGCTTCAAATTCATTTTTATTGAACAATATGAAAATTCATTAAAAACTGCATACCACTTTTCCGGAAAATTCACAATTTAAGTTCTAATGCGATTTATTCCAAACACATTTTCAAAGATCAATATGAAAATTCATTAGAAACTGCATACCAATTTTCCGAAAAATTCACATTTCCAGGTGGAAAATGGGTGGTTAGCAGGGCCTAAGTTGAGTTTTTGTGCGATTTGCTTCAAACTCATTTTCAAAGATCTATATAAAAATTCATTTAAAACTGCATACAAATTTTCCGGAAAATTTACCCCTCTGGGTGGAAACTGGGTGGTAAATAGGGCGAAAGATGAGTTTTTGTGCGATTTGTTTCAAACTCATTTACAAAGATCAATATGAAAATTCATTTAAGACTGCATACCAACTTTCCGGCAAATTCACACATCCGGGTGGAAAGTGGGTCGCAAAAAATACCAAAGTTGAGTTATTGTGCGATTTGCTTCAAATTCATTTTTATAGATCAATTTGAAAATTCATTAAAAACTGCATACCAATTTTCCGGAAAATTCACAATTTAAGTTCTTATGCGATTTATTCCAAACTCATTTTCAAAGATCAATATGAAAATTCATTAGAAAGTGCATACCAATTTTATGAAAAATTCACATTTCCGGGTGGAAAGTGGGTGGTAAGCAGGGCCAAAGTTGAGTTTTTGTGCGATTTGCTTCAAACTCATTTTCAAAGATCTACATGAAAATTCATTTAAAACTGCATACCAATTTTCCGGATAATTCACCCCTCTGAGTGGAATGTGGGTTGTGAATGGGGCGAAAGCTGCGTTCTTGTGCGATTTGCTTCAAACTCATTTTCAAAGATCAATATGAAAATTCATTTAAAACTGCATACCAATTTTCCGAAAAATTCACATTTCCAGGTGGAAAATGGGTGGTTAGCAGGGCCAAAGTTTAGTTTTTGTGCGATTTGTTCCAAACTCATTTTCAAAGATCAATATGAAAACTCATTTAAAACTGCATAACAATTTTCCGAGAAATTCACATTTCCGGGTGGAAAGTGGGTGGTAAGCAGGGCCAAAGTTGAGTTTTTGTGCGATTTGCTTCAAATTCATTTTTATAGAATAATAAGAAAATTCATTAAAAACTGCATAACAATTTTCTGGAAAATTCACATTCCCTGGTGGAAAGTGGGTGGTAAGCAGGGCCTAAGTTGAGTTTTTGTGCGATTTGCTTCAAACTCATTTTTAAAGATCAATATGAAAATTCATTAAGAACTGCATACCAATTTTCCGGAGAATTCACATTTCCGGGTGGAAAGTGGGTGGTAAGCAGGGCCTAAGTTGAGTTTTTGTGCGATTTGCTTCAAACTCATTTTCAAAGATCAATATGAAAATTCATTTAAGACTGCATACCAATTTTCCGGAAAATTCAAATTCCCGGGTGGTAAGCAGGGCAAAAGTTGAGCTCTTATGCGATTTGTTTCAAACTCATTTTTAAAGATCAAAATGAAAATTCATTAAGAACTGCATACCAATTTTCCGGAAAATTCACATTTCCGGGTGAAAAGTGGGTGGTAAACAGGGCAAAAGTTGAGTTTTTGTGCGATTTGCTTCAAACTCATTTTTATTGAACAATATGAAAATTCATTAAAAACTGCATACCAATTTTCCGGAAAATTCACAATTTAAGTTCTAATGCGATTTATTCCAAACACATTTTCAAAGATCAATATGAAAATTCATTAGAAACTGCATACCAATTTTCCGAAAAATTCACATTTCCAGGTGGAAAATGGGTGGTTAGCAGGGCCTAAGTTGAGTTTTTGTGCGATTTGCTTCAAACTCATTTTCAAAGATCTATACAAAAATTCATTTAAAACTGCATACAAATTTTCCGGAAAATTTACCCCTCTGGGTGGAAACTGGGTGGTAAATAGGGCGAAAGATGAGTTTTTGTGCGATTTGTTTCAAACTCATTTACAAAGATCAATATGAAAATTCATTTAAGAATGCATACCAACATTTCGGAAAATTCACATTCCCGGGTGAAAAGTGGGTGGAAAAAATTCTAAAGTTGAGTTCTTATGCGATTTGCTTCAAACTCATTTTAAAAGATCAATATGAAAATTCATTAAAAACTGCATACCAATTATCCGGCAAATTCACATTCCCTGGTAAAAAGTGGGTGGTAAGCAGGGCAAAAGTTGAGTTCTTATGCGATTTGTTTAAAACTCATTTTTAAAGATCAAAATGAAAATTCATTAAGAACTGCATACCAACTTTTCGGAAAATACACATTCCCGGGTGGAAAGTGGGTGGTAAAAATTCTAAAGTTGAGTTCTTATGCGATTTGCTTCAAACTCATTTTCAAAGAACAATATGAAAATTCATTAGAAACTGCATACCAATTATCCGGCAAATTCACATTCCCTGGTGGAAAGTGGGTGGTAAGCAGGCCAAAAGTTGAGCTCTTTTGCGATTTGTTCCAAACTCATTTTTAAAGATCAATACGAAAATTCATTAAAAACTGCATACCAATTTTCCGGAAAATTCACATTTCCGGGTGAAAAGTGGGTGGTAAACAGGGCAAAAGTTGAGTTTTTGTGCGATTTGCTTCAAACTCATTTTCAAGATCAATATGAAAATTCATATAAGACTGCATCCCATTTTTTCGGAAAATTCACATTCCCGGGTGGAAAGTGGGTGGTAAAAATGCCATAGTTGAGTTTTTGTGCGATTTGCTTCAAATTCATTTTTATTGAACAATATGAAAATTCATTAAAAACTGCATACCAATTATCCGGCAAATTCACATTCCCTGGTGGAAAGTGGGTGGTAGGCAGGGCAAAAGTTGAGTTCTTATGCGATTTGTTTCAAACTCATTTTTAAAGATCAAAATGAAAATTCATTAAGAACTGCATACCAATTTTCCGGAAAATTCACATTTCCGGGTGAAAAGTGGGTGGTAAACAGGGCAAAAGTTGAGTTTTTGTGCGATTTGCTTCAAACTCATTTTCAAAGATCAATATGAAAATTCATATAAGACTGCACCCCATTTTTTCGGAAAATTCACATTCCCGGGTGGAAAGTGGGTGGTAAAAATGCCAAAGTTGAGTTTTTGTGCGATTTGCTTCAAATTCATTTTTATTGATTAATATGAAAATTCATTAAAAACTGCATACCAATTTTCCGGAAAATTCACAATTTAAGTTCTAATGCGATTTATTCCAAACTCATTTTCAAAGATCAATATGAAAATTCATTAGAAACTGCATACCAATTTTCCGAAAAATTCACATTTCCAGGTGGAAAGTGGGTGGTAAGCAGGGCCAAAGTTGAGTTTTTGTGCGATTTGCTTCAAACTCATTTTCAAAGATCTACATGAAAATTCATTTAAAACTGCATACCAATTTTCCGGATAATTCACCCCTCTGAGTGGAATGTGGGTTGTAAATGGGGCGAAAGCTGCGTTCTTGTGCGATTTGCTTCAAACTCATTTTCAAAGATCAATATGAAAATTCATTTAAAACTGCATACCAATTTTCCGAAAAATTCACATTTCCAGGTGGAAAATGGGTGGTTAGCAGGGCCAAAGTTTAGTTTTTGTGCGATTTGTTCCAAACTCATTTTCAAAGATCAATATGAAAACTCATTTAAAACTGCATAACAATTTTCCGAGAAATTCACATTTCCGGGTGGAAAGTGGGTGGTAAGCAGGGCCAAAGTTGAGTTTTTGTGCGATTTGCTTCAAATTCATTTTTATAGAATAATAAGAAAATTCATTAAAAACTGCATAACAATTTTCTGGAAAATTCACATTCCCTGGTGGAAAGTGGGTGGTAAGCAGGGCCTAAGTTGAGTTTTTGTGCGATTTGCTTCAAACTCATTTTTAAAGATCAATATGAAAATTCATTAAGAACTGCATACCAATTTTCCGGAGAATTCACATTTCCGGGTGGAAAGTGGGTGGTAAGCAGGGCCTAAGTTGAGTTTTTGTGCGATTTGCTTCAAACTCATTTTCAAAGATCAATATGAAAATTCATTTAAGACTGCATACCAATTTTCCGGAAAATTCAAATTCCCGGGTGGTAAGCAGGGCAAAAGTTGAGCTCTTATGCGATTTGTTTCAAACTCATTTTTAAAGATCAAAATGAAAATTCATTAAGAACTGCATACCAATTTTCCGGAAAATTCACATTTCCGGGTGAAAAGTGGGTGGTAAACAGGGCAAAAGTTGAGTTTTTGTGCGATTTGCTTCAAACTCATTTTTATTGAACAATATGAAAATTCATTAAAAACTGCATACCAATTTTCCGGAAAATTCACAATTTAAGTTCTAATGCGATTTATTCCAAACACATTTTCAAAGATCAATATGAAAATTCATTAGAAACTGCATACCAATTTTCCGAAAAATTCACATTTCCAGGTGGAAAATGGGTGGTTAGCAGGGCCTAAGTTGAGTTTTTGTGCGATTTGCTTCAAACTCATTTTCAAAGATCTATACAAAAATTCATTTAAAACTGCATACAAATTTTCCGGAAAATTTACCCCTCTGGGTGGAAACTGGGTGGTAAATAGGGCGAAAGATGAGTTTTTGTGCGATTTGTTTCAAACTCATTTACAAAGATCAATATGAAAATTCATTTAAGAATGCATACCAACATTTCGGAAAATTCACATTCCCGGGTGAAAAGTGGGTGGAAAAAATTCTAAAGTTGAGTTCTTATGCGATTTGCTTCAAACTCATTTTAAAAGATCAATATGAAAATTCATTAAAAACTGCATACCAATTATCCGGCAAATTCACATTCCCTGGTAAAAAGTGGGTGGTAAGCAGGGCAAAAGTTGAGTTCTTATGCGATTTGTTTAAAACTCATTTTTAAAGATCAAAATGAAAATTCATTAAGAACTGCATACCAACTTTTCGGAAAATACACATTCCCGGGTGGAAAGTGGGTGGTAAAAATTCTAAAGTTGAGTTCTTATGCGATTTGCTTCAAACTCATTTTCAAAGAACAATATGAAAATTCATTAGAAACTGCATACCAATTATCCGGCAAATTCACATTCCCTGGTGGAAAGTGGGTGGTAAGCAGGCCAAAAGTTGAGCTCTTTTGCGATTTGTTCCAAACTCATTTTTAAAGATCAATACGAAAATTCATTAAAAACTGCATACCAATTTTCCGGAAAATTCACATTTCCGGGTGAAAAGTGGGTGGTAAACAGGGCAAAAGTTGAGTTTTTGTGCGATTTGCTTCAAACTCATTTTCAAGATCAATATGAAAATTCATATAAGACTGCATCCCATTTTTTCGGAAAATTCACATTCCCGGGTGGAAAGTGGGTGGTAAAAATGCCATAGTTGAGTTTTTGTGCGATTTGCTTCAAATTCATTTTTATTGAACAATATGAAAATTCATTAAAAACTGCATACCAATTATCCGGCAAATTCACATTCCCTGGTGGAAAGTGGGTGGTAGGCAGGGCAAAAGTTGAGTTCTTATGCGATTTGTTTCAAACTCATTTTTAAAGATCAAAATGAAAATTCATTAAGAACTGCATACCAATTTTCCGGAAAATTCACATTTCCGGGTGAAAAGTGGGTGGTAAACAGGGCAAAAGTTGAGTTTTTGTGCGATTTGCTTCAAACTCATTTTCAAAGATCAATATGAAAATTCATATAAGACTGCACCCCATTTTTTCGGAAAATTCACATTCCCGGGTGGAAAGTGGGTGGTAAAAATGCCAAAGTTGAGTTTTTGTGCGATTTGCTTCAAATTCATTTTTATTGATTAATATGAAAATTCATTAAAAACTGCATACCAATTTTCCGGAAAATTCACAATTTAAGTTCTAATGCGATTTATTCCAAACTCATTTTCAAAGATCAATATGAAAATTCATTAGAAACTGCATACCAATTTTCCGAAAAATTCACATTTCCAGGTGGAAAGTGGGTGGTAAGCAGGGCCAAAGTTGAGTTTTTGTGCGATTTGCTTCAAACTCATTTTCAAAGATCTACATGAAAATTCATTTAAAACTGCATACCAATTTTCCGGATAATTCACCCCTCTGAGTGGAATGTGGGTTGTAAATGGGGCGAAAGCTGCGTTCTTGTGCGATTTGCTTCAAACTCATTTTCAAAGATCAATATGAAAATTCATTTAAAACTGCATACCAATTTTCCGGAAAATTCACCATTTGAGTTTTTGTGCGATTTGCTTCAAACTCATTTTCAAAGTTCAATATGCCAATTCATTAAAAACTGCAACCAATTTTCCGGAAAATTCACATTTCCGGGTGGAAAGTGGGTGGTTAGCAGGGCCAAAGTTTAGTTTTTGTGCGATTTGTTCCAAACTCATTTTCAAAGATCAATATAAAAACTCATTTAAAACTGCATAACAATTTTCCGAGAAATTCACATTTCCGGGTGGAAAGTGGGTGGTAAGCAGGGCCAAAGTTGAGTTTTTGTGCGATTTGCTTCAAATTCATTTTTATAGAATAATAAGAAAATTCATTAAAAACTGCATAACAATTTTCTGGAAAATTCACATTCCCTGGTGGAAAGTGGGTGGTAAGCAGGGCAAAAGTTGAGTTCTTATGGGATTTGCTTCAAACTCATTTTCAAAGATCAATATGGAAATTCATTTAAAACTGCATACCTATTTTTCGAAAAATTCACATTCCCGGGTGGAAAGTGGGTGGTAAAAATGCCAAAGTTGAATTTTTGTGCGATTTGCTTAAAACTCATTTTCAAAGATCAATATGAAAATTCATATAAGACTGCATCCCATTTTTTCGGAAAATTCACATTCCCTGGTGGAAAGTGGGTGGTAAGCAGGGCAAAAGTTGAGTTTTTGTGCGATTTGCTTCAAACTCATTTTTAAAGATCAATATGAAAATTCATTTAGGACTGCATACCAATTATCCGGAAAATGCAAATTCCCGGGTGGTAAGCAGGGTAAAAGTTGAGTTCTTACGCGATTTGTTTCAAACTCATTTACAAAGATCAATATGAAAATTCATTTAAGACTGCATACCAACTTTTCGGAAAATACACATTCCCGGGTGGAAAGTGGGTGGTAAAAATTCTAAAGTTGAGTTCTTATGCGATTTGCTTCAAGCTCATTTTCAAAGAACAATATGAAAATTCATTAGAAACTGCATACCAATTATCCGGCAAATTCACATTCCCTGGTGGAAAGTGGGTGGTAAGCAGGGCAAAAGTTGAGTTCTTATGCGATTTGTTTCAAACTCATTTTTAAAGATCAATATGAAAATTCATTAAGAACTGCATACCAATTTTCCGGAGAATTCACATTTCCGGGTGGAAAGTGGGTGGTAAGCAGGGCCTAAGTTGAGTTTTTGTGCGATTTGCTTCAAACTCATTTTCAAAGATCAATATGAAAATTCATTTAAGACTGCATACCAATTTTCCGGAAAATTCAAATTCCCGGGTGGTTAGCAGGGCAAAAGTTGAGTTCTTATGCGATTTGTTTCAAACTCATTAACAAAGATCAATATGAAAATTCATTTAAGACTGCATACCAACTTTTCGGAAAAAACACATTCCCGGGTGGAAAGTGGGTGGTTAAAATTCTAAAGTTAAGTTCTTATGCGATTTGCTTCAAACTCATTTTCAAAGATCAATATGAAAATTCATTAAAAACTGCCTACCAATTATCCGGCAAATTCACATTCCCTGGTGGAAAGTGGGTGGTAAGCAGGGCAAAAGTTGAGCTCTTTTGCGATTTGTTCCAAACTCATTTTTAAAGATCAATACGAAAATTCATTAAAAACTGCATACCAATTTTCCGGAAAATTCAAATTTCCGGGTGGAAAGTGCGTGGTAAGCAGGGCAAAAGTTGAGTTTTAATGTGATTTGTTTCAAACTCATTTTTAAAGATCAATATGAAAATTCATTAGAAGCTGCCTACCAATTTTCCGGCAAATTCACACATCCGGGTGGAAAGTGGGTGGCAAAAAATACCAAAGTTGAGTTATTGTGCGATTTGCTTCAAACTCATTTTCAAAGATCAATATGAAAATTCATGTAAGACTGCATACCAACTTTTCGAAAAATTCACATTCCCGGGTGGAAAGTGGGTGGTAAAAATGCCAAAGTTGAGTTTTTGTGCGATTTGCTTTAAGTTCATTTTTATAGATCATTATAAAAATTCATTAAAAACTGCATACCAATTTTATGGAAAATTCACATTCCCTGGTGGAAAGTGGGTTGTAAGCAGGGCAAAAGTTGATTTCTTATGCGATTTGTTTCAAACTCATTTACAAAGATAAATATGAAAATTCTTTAAGAATGCATACCAACTTTTCGGAAAATTCACATTCCCGGGTGGAAAGTGGGTGGTAAAAATTCTAAAGCTGAGTTCTTATGCGATTTGCTTCAAATTCATTTTAAAAGATCAATATGAAAATTCATTAAAAACTGCATATCAATTATCCGGCAAATTCACATTCCCTGGTGGAAAGTGGGTGGTAAGCAGGGCAAAAGTTGAGTTTTTGTGTGATTTGCTTCAAACTCATTTTCAAAGATCAATATGAAAATTCATATAAGACTGCATCCCATTTTTTCGGAAAATTCACATTCCCGGGTGGAAAGTGGGTGGTAAAAATGCCAAAGTTGAGTTTTTGTGCGATTTGCTTCAAATTCATTTTTATTGAACAATATGAAAATTCATTAAAAACTGCATACCAATTATCCGGCAAATTCACATTCCCTGGTGGAAAGTGGGTGGTAGGCAGGGCAAAAGTTGAGTTCTTATGCGATTTGTTTCAAACTCATTTTTAAAGATCAAAATGAAAATTCATTAACAACTGCATACCAATTTTCCGGAAAATTCACATTTCCGGGTGAAAAGTGGGTGGTAAACAGGGCAAAAGTTGAGTTTTTGTGCGATTTGCTTCAAACTCATTTTCAAAGATCAATATGAAAATTCATATAAGACTGCATCCCATTTTTTCGGAAAATTCACATGCCCGGGTGGAAAGTGGGTGGTAAAAATGCCAAAGTTGAGTTTTTGTGCGATTTGCTTCAAATTCATTTTTATTGAACAATATGAAAATTCATTAAAAACTGCATACCAATTTTCCGGAAAATTCACAATTTAAGCTCTAATGCGATTTATTCCAAACACATTTTCAAAGATCAATATGAAAATTCATTAGAAACTGCATACCAATTTTCCGAAAAATTCACATTTCCAGGTGGAAAATGGGTGGTTAGCAGGGCCTAAGTTGAGTTTTTGTGCGATTTGCTTCAAACTCATTTTCAAAGATCTATATAAAAATTCATTTAAAACTGCATACAAATTTTCCGGAAAATTTACCCCTCTGGGTGGAAACTGGGTGGTAAATAGGGCGAAAGATGAGATTTTGTGCGATTTGTTTCAAACTCATTTACAACGATCAATATGAAAATTCATTTAAGAATGCATACCAACATTTCGGAAAATTCACATTTCCGGGTGGAAAGTGGGTGGAAAAATTCTAAAGCTGAGTTCTTATGCGATTTGCTTCAAACTCATTTTAAAAGATCAATATGAAAATTCATTAAAAACTGCATATCAATTATCCGGCAAATTCACATTCCCTGGTGGAAAGTGGGTGGTAAGCAGGGCAAAAGTTGAGTTTTTGTGCGATTTGCTTCAAACTCATTTTCAAAGATCAATATGAAAATTCATATAAGACTGCATCCCATTTTTTCGGAAAATTCACATTCCCGGGTGGAAAGTGGGTGGTAAAAATGCCAAAGTTGAGTTTTTGTGCGATTTGCTTCAAATTCATTTTTATTGAACAATATGAAAATTCATTAAAAACTGCATACCAATTATCCGGCAAATTCACATTCCCTGGTGGAAAGTGGGTGGTAGGCAGGGCAAAAGTTGAGTTCTTATGCGATTTGTTTCAAACTCATTTTTAAAGATCAAAATGAAAATTCATTAAGAACTGCATACCAATTTTCCGGAAAATTCACATTTCCGGGTGAAAAGTGGGTGGTAAACAGGGCAAAAGTTGAGTTTTTGTGCGATTTGCTTCAAACTCATTTTCAAAGATCAATATGAAAATTCATATAAGACTGCATCCCATTTTTTCGGAAAATTCACATGCCCGGGTGGAAAGTGGGTGGTAAAAATGCCAAAGTTGAGTTTTTGTGCGATTTGCTTCAAATTCATTTTTATTGAACAATATGAAAATTCATTAAAAACTGCATACCAATTTTCCGGAAAATTCACAATTTAAGTTCTAATGCGATTTATTCCAAACACATTTTTAAAGATCAATATGAAAATTCATTAGAAACTGCATACCAATTTTCCGAAAAATTCACATTTCCAGGTGGAAAATGGGTGGTTAGCAGGGCCTAAGTTGAGTTTTTGTGCGATTTGCTTCAAACTCATTTTCAAAGATCTATATAAAAATTCATTTAAAACTGCATACAAATTTTCCGGAAAATTTACCCCTCTAGGTGGAAACTGGGTGGTAAATAGGGCGAAAGATGAGATTTTGTGCGATTTGTTTCAAACTCATTTACAAAGATCAATATGAAAATTCATTTAAGAATGCATACCAACATTTCGGAAAATTCACATTCCCGGGTGGAAAGTGGGTGGAAAAAATTCTAAAGCTGAGTTCTTATGCGATTTGCTTCAAACTCATTTTAAAAGATCAATATGAAAATTCATTAAAAACTGCATACCAATTATCCGGCAAATTCACATTCCCTGGTAGAAAGTGGGTGGTAAGCAGGGCAAAAGTTGAGTTCTTATGCGATTTGTTTGAAACTCATTTTTAAAGATCAAAATGAAAATTCATTAAGAACTGCATACCAATTTTCCGGAAAATTCACATTTCCGGGTGAAAAGTGGGTGGTAAGCAGGGCAAAAGTTGAGTTTTTGTGCGATTTGCTTCAAACTCATTTTCAAAGATCAATATGAAAATTCATTTAAGACTGCATACCAACTTTCCGGCAAATTCACACATCCGGTTGGAAAGTGGGTCGCAAAAAATACCAAAGTTGAGTTATTGTGCGATTTGCTTCAAATTCATTTTTATAGATCAATTTGAAAATTCATTAAAAACAGCATACCAACTTTCCGGAAAATTCACAATTTAAGTTCTTATGCGATTTATTCCAAACTCATTTTCAAAGATCAATATGAAAATGCATTAGAAAGTGCATACCAATTTTATGAAAAATTCACATTTCCGGGTGGAAAGTGGGTGGTAAGCAGGGCCAAAGTTGAGTTTTTGTGCGATTTGCTTCAAACTCATTTTCAAAGATCAATATGAAAATTCATTTAAAACTGCATACCAATTTTCCGGAAAATTCACCATTTGAGTTTTTGTGCGATTTGCTTCAAACTCATTTTCAAAGTTCAATATTAAAATTCATTTAAAACTGCATAACAATTTTCCGAGAAATTCACATTTCCGGGTGGAAAGTGGGTGGTAAGCAGGGCCAAAGTTGAGTTTTTGTGCGATTTGCTTCAAATTCATTTTTATAGAATAATAAGAAAATTCATTAAAAACTGCATAACAATTTTCTGGAAAATTCACATTCCCTGGTGGAAAGTGGGTGGTAAGCAGGGCAAAAGTTGAGTTCTTATGGGATTTGCTTCAAACTCATTTTCAAAGATCAATATGGAAATTCATTTAAAACTGCATACCTATTTTACGAAAAATTCACATTCCCGGGTGGAAAGTGGGTGGTAAAAATGCCAAAGTTGAATTTTTGTGCGATTTGCTTCAAACTCATTTTCAAAGATCAATATGAAAATTCATATAAGACTGCATCCCATTTTTTCGGAAAATTCACATTCTCGGGTGGAAAGTGGGTGGTAAAAATGCCAAAGTTGAGTTTTTGTGCGATTTGCTTCAAACTCATTTTCAAAGAACAATATGAAAATTCATTAGAAACTGCATACCAATTATCCGGCAAATTCACATTTCCGGGTGGAAAGTGGGTGGTAAGCAGGGCCTAAGTTGAGTTTTTGTGCGATTTGCTTCAAACTCATTTTCAAAGATCAATATGAAAATTCATTTAAGACTGCATACCAATTTTCCGGAAAATTCAAATTCCCGGGTGGTAAGCAGGGCAAAAGTTGAGTTTGTTTCAAACTCATTTACAAAGATCAATATGAAAATTCATTTAAGACTGCATACCAACTTTTCGGAAAATACACATTCCCGGGTGGAAAGTGGGTGGTAAAAATTCTAAAGTTGAGTTCTTATGCGATTTGCTTCAAACTCATTTTCAAAGATCAATATGAAAATTCATTAAAAACTGCATACCAATTATCCGGCAAATTCACATTCCCTGGTGGAAAGTGGGTGGTAAGCAGGGCAAAAGTTGAGTTCTTATGCGATTTGTTTCAAATTCATTTTTAAAGATCAATATGAAAATTCATTAAGAACTGCATACCAATTTTCCGGAGAATTCACATTTCCGGGTGGAAAGTGGGTGGTAAAAAGGCGAAAGTTGAGTTCTCATGCGATTTGCTTCAAACTCATTTTCAAAGATCAATATGAAAATTCATTTAGGACTGCATACCAATTATCCGGAAAATTCAAATTCCCGGGTGGAAAGCAGGGCAAAAGTTGAGTTTGTTTCAAACTCATTTTCAAAGATCAATATGAAAATTCATTTAAAACTGAATACCAATTTTCCGGAAAATTCACATTCCCGGGTGGAAAGTTGGTTGTAAAAAGGCCAAAGTTGAGTTCTTATGCGATTTGCTTCAAAGTCATTTTGTAAGATCAGTACGAAAATTCATTTAAGAATGCATACCAATTTTCCGGAAAATTCACATTCCCGGGTGGAAAGTGGGTGGTAAAAAGGCAAAAGTTGAGTTCTTTTTCGATTTGCTTCAAACTCATTTTCAAAGATCAATATGAAAATTCATTTAAGACTGCTTACCAATTTTCCGGAAAATTCACATTCCCGCGTGGAAAGTGTGTGATTAAAATGCCAAAGTTGAGTTCTTATCCGATTTGTTTCAAACTCATTTTCAAAGATCAATATGAAAATTCATATAAGACTGCATCCCATTTTTTCGGAAAATTCACATTCCCGGGTGGAAAGTGGGTGGTAAAAATGCCAAAGTTGAGTTTTTGTGCGATTTGCATCAAACTCATTTCTAAAGATCAATATGAAAGTTCATTTAAGACTGCATACCAATTTTCCGGAAAATTCAGATTCCCGGGTGGTAAGCAGGGCAAAAGTTGAGTTCTTATGCGATTTGTTTCAAACTCATTTAAAAAGATCAATATGAAAATTCATTTAAAACTGCATACCAACTTTTCGGAAAATACACATTCCCGGGTGGAAAGTGGGTGGTAAAAATTCTAAAGTTGAGTTTTTATGCTATTTGCTTCAAACTCATTTTCAAAGAACAATATGAAAATTAATTAAAAACTGCATACCAATTATCCGGCAAATTCACATTCGCTGGTGGAAAGTGGGTGGTAAGCAGGGCAAAAGTTGAGTTCTTATGCGATTTGTTTCAAACTCATTTTTAAAGATCAATATGAAAATTCATTAAGAACTGCATACTAATTTTCCGGAGAATTCACATTTCCGGGTGGAAAGTGGGTGTCAAAAATTCTAAAGTTGAGTTCTTATGCGATTTGCTTCAAACTCATTTTCAAAGATCAATATGAAAATTCATTAAAAACTGCATACCCATTTTCCGGAAAATTCAAATTCCCGGGTGGTAAGCAGGGCAAAAGTTGAGTAATTATGCGATTAGTTTCAAACTCATTTACAAAGATCAATATGAAAATTCATTTAAGACTGCATACCAACTTTTCGGAAAATACACATTCCCGGATGGAAAGTGGGTGGCAAAAATTCTAAAGTTGAGTTCTTATGCGATTTGCTTCAAACTCATTTTCAAAGATCAATATGAAAATTCATTAAAAACTGTATACCAATTATCCGGCAAATTCACATTCCCTGGTGGAAGGTGGGTGGTAAGCAGGGCAAAAGTTGAGTTCTTATGCGATTTGTTTCAAACTCATTTTTAAAGATCCATATAAAAATTCATTTAAAACTGAATACAAATTTTCTGGAAAATTGATGAGTCATTTTCAAGATCAATATGAAAATTCATTTAAAACTCCTTACCAATTTTCTGGAAAATTCACATTTCCGGGAGGAAAGTGAGTGGCAAAGAGGGCGAAAGATGAGTTCTAATGCGATTTTCTTCAAACTCAATTTCAAAGATCTTTATAACAATTCATTTAAAATTACATCCCAATTTTCCGGAAAATTCACACCCCTGCGTCAAAAGTGGGTGGTAAATCGGGCGAAAGTTGAGTTTTTGTGCGATTTTCTTCAAAATCATTTTCAAAGATCTATATGAAAATTCAATTAAAGCTGCATACCAATTTTCTGGAAGATTCACATTCCCGGGTGGAAAGTGGGCGGTAAAAAGGCGAAAGTTGAGTTATTATGCGATTTGCATCAAACTCATGTTCAAAGATCTGTATGACAATTCATTTAATACTGCATATTAATTTTCCGGAAAATTCACCCCACTGGTTGGAAAGTGGGCGGTAAAAAGGCAAAAGTTGAGTTCTTATGCGATTTGCTTTAAACTCATATTCAAAGATCTGTTTGACAATTCATTTAATACTGCATATTAATTTTCCGGAAAATTCACCCACTGGTTGGAAAGTGGGTGGTATAAAGGCGAAAGTTGAGTTTCTTATGCGATTTGCTACATACTCATTTTCAAAGATCAATATGCAAATTCATTTAAAACTGCATACCAACTTTCCGGATAATTCACCCCTCTGGGTGGAAAGTGGGTTGTCAATAGGACGAAAGATGCGTTTTTGTGCGATTTGCTTCAAACTCATTTTCAAAGATCAATATGAAAATTCACTTAAGACTGCATACCAACTTTTCGGAAAATTCACATTCCCGGGTAAAAAGTGGGTGGTAAAAATGCCAAAGTTGAGTTTTTGTGCAATTTTTTCAAAGATCAATACTGCATATCAATTTTCCGGAAAATTCACAATTTGAGTTTTTGTGCGATTGCTTCAAACTCATTTTCAAAGATCAATATGAAAATTCATTTAAGGCTGCATACCAATTTTCCGGACAATTCAAATTCCCGGGTGGTAAGCAGGGCAAAAGTTGAGTTCTTGTGCGATTTGTTTCAAACTCATTTACAAAGATCAATATGAAAGTTCATTTAAGACTGCCAAGGAACTTTTCGGAAAATACACATTCCCGGGTAAAAAGTGGGTAGTTAAAATGCCAAAGTTGAGTTTTTGTGCGATTTGCTTCAAACTCATTTTCAAAGATCAATATGTAAATTCACTTAAGACTGCATACCAACTTTTCGGAAAATTCACATTCCCGGGTGGAAAGTGGGTGGCGAAAATGCCAAAGTTGAGTTTTTGTAAGATTGGCATCAAACTCATTTTCAAAGATCAATATGAAAATTCATTTAAGACTGCATAGCAACTTTTCGGAAAATTCACATTCCCGTATGGAAAGTGGGTGGTAAAAATGCCAAAGTTGAGTTTTTGTGCGATTTGCTTCAAACTCATTTTCAAAGATCTATATGAAAATTCCTTTAAAAGTGCATACTAATTTTCCGGAAAATTCACATTTCCGGGTAGAAAGTGGGTGGTAAGCAGGGTGAAATTTGATTTCTTATGCGATTTGCTTCAAACTCATTTGCAAAGATCAATATGAAAATTCATTAAAAACTGCATACCAATTTTCCGGAAAATTCACATTTCCGGGTGGAAAGTGGGTGGCGAAAATGCCAAAGTTGAGTTTTTGTGCGATTTGCATCAAACCCATTTTCAAAGATCAATATGAAAATTCATTTAAAACTGCATACCAATTTTCCGGAAAATTCACATTCTCTGGTGGAAAGTGGATGAAATAAAGAGCGAAAATTGAGTTGTTATGCGATTTGCTACATACTCATTTTCAAAGATCAATATGCAAATTAATTTAAAACTGCATACCAATTTTCCGGAAAATTCACATTCCCGGGTGGAAAACGAGTGGTAAAAATGAAAAAAATAAGTTCTTATGCGGTTTGCTTCAATTTTATTTTCAAAGATCAATATAAAAATTCATTTAAAACTGCATACTAAATTTCCGGAAAATTCACCCCTCTGGGTGAAAAGTGGGTGATAAATCGGGCGAAAGTTGAGTTTTTATGCGATTTTCTTCAAAATCATTTTCAAAGATCTATATGAAAATTCATTTAAAGCTGCATACCAATTTTCCGGAAAATTCACCCTTCTGCGTGAAAAGTGGGTGATAAATCGGGCGAAAGTTGAGTTTTTATGCGATTTTCTTCAAAATCATTTTCAAAGATCTATATGAAAATTCAGTTAAAGCTGCATACCAATTTTCCGGAAAATTCACCCTTCTGCGTGAAAAGTGGGTGATAAATCGGGCGAAAGTTGAGTTTTTATGCGATTTTGTTCAAAATCATTTTCAAAGATCTATATGAAAATTCATTTAAAGCTGCATACCAATTTTCCGGAAAATTCACATTCCCGGGTGGAAAGTTGGTAGTAAAAAGGCCAAAGTTGAGTTCTTATGCGATTTGCTTCAAAGTCATTTTCTAAGATTAGTATGAAAATTCATTAAAAACTGCATACCAATTTTCTGGAAAATTCACATTCCCGGGTGGAAAGTGGGTGGTAAAAAGGCAAAAGTTGAGTTCTTATTCGATTTGCTTCAAACTCATTTTCAAAGATCAATATGAAAATTCATTTAAAACTGCATACCAATTTTCCGGAAAATTCACATTCCCGGGTGGAAAGTGTGTGATTAATAGGCCAAAGTTCAGTTTTTATCCGATTTTTACTCCCTGTTCCCATTAAAAATGGGAAAAAGGGAGTTATAAAGTACTTCAAATGTGTGTAACAGACAGAAGGAAGCATTTCCGACTATATAAACTATATATATTCTTGATCAGCATCAACAGCCGTGACGATCTAGCCATGTCCGTCTGTCTGTCTGTCTGTCCGTCTGTCCGTCTGTCCGTATGAACACACAGATCTCGGAGACTTCAAAAGCTAGAGACACCAAACTTGGCATGTACGTTCCTGTATACCATACGCAGATCAAGTTTATTTCAAATTTCGGATGCACCCCCCCGCACCCCCGCAAATCGCAAAAGACTCCCACAGCCACAATTTTAAAGATATAGCTTTTATTTTTGGTACACATGTATGTTTAATCAATGTCTTTCGGATGTGTAAATTTCAACACGATCGGATAAATAACACCAAAGTTATGGAAAAACTTATTTCCCCTGTCTCAGCAGGCAGAAACAACAGTTTGACATGCACTGTGCAAGTTGAGTACGCTGCTTGCTTGTGTTGCCGCTGAACTGCTTGAAATGCAAGTTGGGAGCAGGGAGTCTCGTAGTCGGGCACACTCGACTAGAGTATTCTTACTTGTGTCTAACTCATTTTCAAAGATCAATATGAAAATTCATTTAAAACTGCTTACCAATTTTCTGGAAAATTTACATTTCCGGGTGGAAAGTGAGTGGCAAAGAGGGCGAAAGATGAGTTCTAATGCGATTTTCTTCAAACTCAATTTCAAAGATCTTTATAACAATTCATTTAAAATTACATCCCAATTTTCCGGAAAATTCACCCCCCTGCGTGAAAAGTGGGTGGTAAATCGGGCGAAAGTTGAGTTTTTATGCGATTTTCTTCAAAATCATTTTCAAAGATCTATATGAAAATTCATGTAAAGCTGCATACGAATTTTCCGGAAAATTCACCCTTCTGCGTGAAAAGTGGGTGATAAATCGGGCGAAAGTTGAGTTTTTGTGCGATTTTCTTCAAAATCATTTTCAAAGATCTATATGAAAATTCATTTAAAACTGCATACCAATTTTCTGGATGATTCACATTCCCGGGTGGAAAGTGGGCGGTAAAAAGGCATGACAATTCATTTAATACTGCATATTAATTTTCCGGAAAATTCACCCCACTGGTTGGAAAGTGGGCGGTAAAAAGGCAAAAGTTGAGTTCTTATGCGATTTGCTTCAAACTCATGTTCAAAGATCTGTTTGACAATTCATTTAATACTGCATATTAATTTTCCGGAAAATTCACCCACTGGTTGGAAAGTGGGTGGTATAAAGGCGAAAGTTGAGTTCTTATGCGATTTGCTACATACTCATTTTCAAAGATCAATATGCAAATTCATTTAAAACTGTATACCAATTTTCCGGATAATTCACCCCTCTGGGTGGAAAGTGGGTGGTCAATAGGACGAAAGATCCGTTTTTGTGCGATTTGCTTCAAACTCATTTTCAAAGATCAATATGAAAATTCACTTAAGACTGCATACCAACTTTTCGGAAAATTCACATTCCCGGGTAAAAAGTGGGTGGTAAAAATGCCAAAGTTAAGTTTTTGTGCAATTTTTTCAAAGATCAATACTGCATATCAATTTTCCGGAAAATTCACAATTTGAGTTTTTGTGCGATTGCTTCAAACTCATTTTCAAAGATCAATATGAAAATTCATTTAAGACTGCATACCAATTTTCCGGACAATTCAAATTCCCGGGTGGTAAGCAGGGCAAAAGTTGAGTTCTTGTGCGATTTGTTTCAAACTCATTTACAAAGATCAATATGAAAATTCATTTAAGACTGCCAACGAACTTTTCGGAAAATACCCATTCCCGGGTAAAAAGTGGGTAGTTAAAATGCCAAAGTTGAGTTTTTGTGCGATTTGTTTCAAACTCATTTTCAAAGATCTACATGAAAATTAATTTTAAGCTGCATACCAATTTTCCGGATAATTCACCCCTCTGGGTGGAAAGTGGCTGGTAAATAGGACGAAAGATGCGTTTTTGTGCGATTTGCTTCAAACTCATTTTCAAAGATCAATATGAAAATTCACTTAAGACTGCATAACAACTTTTCGGAAAATTCACATTTCCGGGTAAAAAGTGGGTGGTAAAAATGCCAAAGTTGAGTTTTTGTGCGATTTGCTTCAAACTCATTTTCAAAGATCTATATAAAAATTCATTTAAGATTGAATACAAATTTTCTGGAAAATTCACATTTAAGGGTGGAAAGTGGGTGGCAAAGAGGGCGAAAGATGAGTTCTAATGCGATTTTCTTCAAAGTAAATTTCACAGATCTTTATAACAATTCATTTAAAATTACATACCAATTTTCCGGAAAATTCACCCCACTGCGTGAAAAGTGGGTGATAAATCGGGCGAAAGTTGAGTTTTTCTGCGATTTTCGTCAAAATCATTTTCAAAGATCTATATGAAAATTCATTTCAAGCTGCATACCAATTTTCCGGAAAATTCACCCTTCTGCGTGAAAAGTGGGTGATAAATCGGGCGAAAGTTGAGTTCTTATGCGATTTTCTTCAAAATCATTTTCAAAGATCTATATGAAAATTCAGTTAAAGCTGCATACCAATTTTCCGGAAAATTCACATTCCCGGGTGGAAAGTTGGTGGTAAAAAGGCCAAAGTTGAGTTCTTATGCGATTTGCTTCAAAGTCATTTTTTAAGATTAGTATGAAAATTCATTAAAAACTGCATACCAATTTTCCGGAAAATTCACATTCCCGGGTGGAAAGTGGGTGGTAAAAAGGCAAAAGTTGAGTTCTTATTCGATTTGCTTCAAACTCATTTTCAAAGATCAATATGAAAATTCATGTAAAACTGCATTCCAATTTTCCGGAAAATTCACATTCTCTGGTGGAAAGTGGATGAAATAAAGAGCGAAAATTGAGTTGTTATGCGATTTGCTACATACTCATTTTCAAAGATCAATATGCAAATTAATTTAAAACTGCATACCAATTTTCCGGAAAATTCACATTCCCGGGTGGAAAACGAGTGGTAAAAATGAAAAAAATAAGTTCTTATGCGGTTTGCTTCAATCTCATTTTCAAAGATCAATATAAAAATTCATTTAAAACTGCTTACTAAATTTCCGGAAAATTCACCCCTCTGGGTGAAAAGTGGGTGATAAATCTTGCGAAAATTGAGTTTTTATGCGATTTTCTTCAAAATCATTTTCAAAGATCTATATGAAAATTCATTTAAAGCTGCATACTAAATTTCCGGAAAATTCACCCCTCTGGGTGAAAAGTGGGTGATATATCGGGCGAAAATTGAGTTTTTATGCGATTTTCTTCAAAATCATTTTCAAAGATCTATATGAAAATTCATTTAAAGCTGCATTCCAATTTTCCGGAAAATTCACCCTTCTGCGTGAAAAGTGGGTGATAAATCGGGCGAAAGTTGAGTTTTTATGCGATTTTCTTCAAAATCATTTTCAAAGATCTATATGAAAATTCAGTTAAAGCTGCATACCAATTTTCCGGAAAATTCACCCTTCTGCGTGAAAAGTGGGTGATAAATCGGGCGAAAGTTGAGTTTTTATGCGATTTACTTCAAAATCATTTTCAAAGATCTATATGAAAATTCATTTAAAGCTGCATACCAATTTTCCGGAAAATTCACATTCCCGGGTGGAAAGTTGGTAGTAAAAAGGCCAAAGTTGAGTTCTTATGCGATTTGCTTCAAAGTCTTTTCTAAGATTAGTATGAAAATTCATTAAAAACTGCATACCAATTTTCCGGAAAATTCACATTCCCGGGTGGAAAGTGGGTGGTAAAAAGGCAAAAGTTGAGTTCTTATTCGATTTGCTTCAAACTCATTTTCAAAGATCAAACTGAAAATTCATTGAAAACTGCATACCAATTTTCCGGAAAATTCACATTCCCGGGTGGAAAGTGTGTGATTAATGGGCCAAAGTTCAGTTCTTATCCGAATTTTACTCCCTGTTCCCATTAAAAATGGGAAAAAGGGAGTTATAAAGTACTTCAAATGTGTGTAACAGACAGAAGGAAGCATTTCCGACTATATAAACTATATATATTCTTGATCAGCATCAACAGCCGTGACGATCTAGCCATGTCCGTCTGTCTGTCTGTCTGTCCGTCTGTCCGTCTGTCCGTATGAACACACAGATCTCGGAGACTACAAAAGCTAGAGACACCAAACTTGGTATGTACGTTCCTGTATACCATACGCAGATCAAGTTTATTTCAAATTTCGGATGCACCCCCCCGCACCCCGGCAAATCGCAAAAGACTCCCACAGCCACAATTTTAAAGATAGAGCTTTTATTTTTGGTACACATGTATGTTTAATCAATTTCTTTCGGATATGTAAATTTCAACACGATCGGATAAATAACACCAAAGTTATGGAAAAACTTATTTCCCCTGTCTCAGCAGGCAGAAACAACAGTTTGACATGCACTGTGCAAGTTGAGTACGCTTCTTGCTTGTGTTGCCGCTGAACTGCTTGAAATGCAAGTTGGGAGCAGGGAGTCTCGTAGTCGGGCACACTCGACTAGAGTATTCTTACTTGTGTCTAACTCATTTTCAAAGATCAATATGAAAATTCATTTAAAACTGCTTACCAATTTTCTGGAAAATTTACATTTCCGGGTGGAAAGTGAGTGGCAAAGAGGGCGAAAGATGAGTTCTAATGCGATTTTCTTCAAACTCAATTTCAAAGATCTTTATAACAATTCATTTAAAATTACATCCCAATTTTTCGGAAAATTCACCCCCCTGCGTGAAAAGTGGGTGGCAAATCGGGCGAAAGTTGAGTTTTTATGCGATTTTCTTCAAAATCATTTTCAAAGATCTATATGAAAATTCATGTAAAGCTGCATACGAATTTTCCGGAAAATTCACCCTTCTGCGTGAAAAGTGGGTGATAAATCGGGCGAAAGTTGAGTTTTTGTGCGATTTTCTTCAAAATCATTTTCAAAGATCTATATGAAAATTCATTTAAAACTGCATACCAATTTTCTGGATGATTCACATTCCCGGGTGGAAAGTGGGTGGTCAATAGGACGAAAGATCCGTTTTTGTGCGATTTGCTTCAAACTCATTTTCAAAGATCAATATGAAAATTCACTTAAGACTGCATACCAACTTTTCGGAAAATTCACATTCCCGGGTAAAAAGTGGGTGGTAAAAATGCCAAAGTTAAGTTTTTGTGCAATTTTTTCAAAGATCAATACTGCATATCAATTTTCCGGAAAATTCACAATTTGAGTTTTTGTGCGATTGCTTCAAACTCATTTTCAAAGATCAATATGAAAATTCATTTAAGACTGCATACCAATCTTCCGGACAATTCAAATTCCCGGGTGGTAAGCAGGGCAAAAGTTGAGTTCTTGTGCGATTTGTTTCAAACTCATTTACAAAGATCAATATGAAAATTCATTTAAGACTGCCAACGAACTTTTCGGAAAATACCCATTCCCGGGTAAAAAGTGGGTAGTTAAAATGCCAAAGTTGAGTTTTTGTGCGATTTGTTTCAAACTCATTTTCAAAGATCTACATGAAAATTAATTTTAAGCTGCATACCAATTTTCCGGATAATTCACCCCTCTGGGTGGAAAGTGGCTGGTAAATAGGACGAAAGATGCGTTTTTGTGCGATTTGCTTCAAACTCATTTTCAAAGATCAATATGAAAATTCACTTAAGACTGCATAACAACTTTTCGGAAAATTCACATTCCCGGGTAACAAGTGGGTAGTAAAAATGCCAAAATTGAGTTTTTGTGCGATTTGCTTCAAACTCATTTTCAAAGATCTATATAAAAATTCATTTAAGATTGAATACAAATTTTCTGGAAAATTCACATTTAAGGGTGGAAAGTGGGTGGCAAAGAGGGCGAAAGATGAGTTCTAATGCGATTTTCTTCAAAGTAAATTTCACAGATCTTTATAACAATTCATTTAGAATTACATACCAATTTTCCGGAAAATTCACCCCACTGCGTGAAAAGTGGGTGATAAATCGGGCGAAAGTTGAGTTTTTCTGCGATTTTCGTCAAAATCATTTTCAAAGATCTATATGAAAATTCATTTAAAGCTGCATACCAATTTTCCGGAAAATTCACCCTTCTGCGTGAAAAGTGGGTGATAAATCGGGCGAAAGTTGAGTTTTTATGCGATTTTTTTCAAAATCATTTTCAAAGATATATATGAAAATTCATTTAAAGCTGCATACCAATTTTCCGGAAAATTCACATTCCCGGGTGGAAAGTGGGTGGTAAAAACGCAAAAGTTGAGTTCTTATTCGATTTGCTTCAAACTCATTTTCAAAGATCAATATGAAAATTCATTTTAAACTGCATACCAAGTTTCCGGAAAATTCACATTCCCGGGTGGAAAGTGTGTGATTAATAGGCCAAAGTTCAGTTCTTATCCGATTTTTACTCCCTGTTCCCATTAAAAATGGGAAAAAGGGAGTTATAAAGTACTTCAAATGTGTGTAACAGACAGAAGGAAGCATTTCCGACTATATAAACTATATATATTCTTGATCAGCATCAACAGCCGTGACGATCTAGCCATGTCCGTCTGTCTGTCTGTCTGTCCGTCTGTCCGTATGAACACACAGATCTCGGAGACTACAAAAGCTAGAGACACCAAACTTGGCATGTACGTTCCTGTATACCATACGCAGATCAAGGTTATTTCAAATTTCGGATGCACCCCCCCGCACCCCGGCAAATCGCAAAAGACTCCCACAGCCACAATTTTAAAGATAGAGCTTTTATTTTTGGTACACATGTATGTTTAATCAATGTCTTTCGGATGTGTAAATTTCAACACGATCGGATAAATAACACCAAAGTTATGGAAAAACTTATTTCCCCTGTCTCAGCAGGCAGAAACAACAGTTTGACATGCACTGTGCAAGTTGAGTACGCTGCTTGCTTGTGTTGCCGCTGAACTGCTTGAAATGCAAGTTGGGAGCAGGGAGTCTCGTAGTCGGGCACACTCGACTAGAGTATTCTTACTTGTGTCTAACTCATTTTCAAAGATCAATATGAAAATTCATTTAAAACTGCTTACCAATTTTCTGGAAAATTTACATTTCCGGGTGGAAAGTGAGTGGCAAAGAGGGCGAAAGATGAGTTCTAATGCGATTTTCTTCAAACTCAATTTCAAAGATCTTTATAACAATTCATTTAAAATTACATCCCAATTTTCCGGAAAATTCACCCCCCTGCGTGAAAAGTGGGTGGTAAATCGGGCGAAAGTTGAGTTTTTATGCGATTTTCTTCAAAATCATTTTCAAAGATCTATATGAAAATTCATGTAAAGCTGCATACGAATTTTCCGGAAAATTCACCCTTCTGCGTGAAAAGTGGGTGATAAATCGGGCGAAAGTTGAGTTTTTGTGCGATTTTCTTCAAAATCATTTTCAAAGATCTATATGAAAATTCATTTAAAGCTGCATACCAATTTTCTGGATGATTCACATTCCCGGGTGGAAAGTGGGCGGTAAAAAGGCATGACAATTCATTTAATACTGCATATTAATTTTCCGGAAAATTCACCCCACTGGTTGGAAAGTGGGCGGTAAAAAGGCAAAAGTTGAGTTCTTATGCGATTTGCTTCAAACTCATGTTCAAAGATCTGTTTGACAATTCATTTAATACTGCATATTAATTTTCCGGAAAATTCACCCACTGGTTGGAAAGTGGGTGGTATAAAGGCGAAAGTTGAGTTCTTATGCGATTTGCTACATACTCATTTTCAAAGATCAATATGCAAATTCATTTAAAACTGTATACCAATTTTCCGGATAATTCACCCCTCTGGGTGGAAAGTGGGTGGTCAATAGGACGAAAGATTCGTTTTTGTGCGATTTGCTTCAAACTCATTTTCAAAGATCAATATGAAAATTCACTTAAGACTGCATACCAACTTTTCGGAAAATTCACATTCCCGGGTAAAAAGTGGGTGGTAAAAATGCCAAAGTTAAGTTTTTGTGCAATTTTTTCAAAGATCAATACTGCATATCAATTTTCCGGAAAATTCACAATTTGAGTTTTTGTGCGATTGCTTCAAACTCATTTTCAAAGATCAATATGAAAATTCATTTAAGACTGCATACCAATTTTCCGGACAATTCAAATTCCCGGGTGGTAAGCAGGGCAAAAGTTGAGTTCTTGTGCGATTTGTTTCAAACTCATTTACAAAGATCAATATGAAAATTCATTTAAGACTGCCAACGAACTTTTCGGAAAATACCCATTCCCGGGTAAAAAGTGGGTAGTTAAAATGCCAAAGTTGAGTTTTTGTGCGATTTGTTTCAAACTCATTTTCAAAGATCTACATGAAAATTAATTTTAAGCTGCATACCAATTTTCCGGATAATTCACCCCTCTGGGTGGAAAGTGGCTGGTAAATAGGACGAAAGATGCGTTTTTGTGCGATTTGCTTCAAACTCATTTTCAAAGATCAATATGAAAATTCACTTAAGACTGCATAACAACTTTTCGGAAAATTCACATTCCCGGGTAACAAGTGGGTGGTAAAAATGCCAAAGTTGAGTTTTTGTGCGATTTGCTTCAAACTCATTTTCAAAGATCTATATAAAAATTCATTTAAGATTGAATACAAATTTTCTGGAAAATTCACATTTAAGGGTGGAAAGTGGGTGGGAAAGAGGGCGAAAGATGAGTTCTAATGCGATTTTCTTCAAAGTAAATTTCACAGATCTTTATAACAATTCATTTAGAATTACATACCAATTTTCCGGAAAATTCACCCCACTGCGTGAAAAGTGGGTGATAAATCGGGCGAAAGTTGAGTTTTTCTGCGATTTTCGTCAAAATCATTTTCAAAGATCTTTATAACAATTCATTTAAAATTACATCCCAATTTTCCGGAAAATTCACCCTTCTGCGTGAAAAGTGGGTGATAAATCGGGCGAAAGTTGAGTTTTTATGCGATTTTCTTCAAAATCATTTTCAAAGATATATATGAAAATTCATTTAAAGCTGCATACCAATTTTCCGGAAAATTCACATTCCCGGGTGGAAAGTGGGTGGTAAAAAGGCAAAAGTTGAGTTCTTATTCGATTTGCTTCAAACTCATTTTCAAAGATCAATATGAAAATTCATTTAAGACTGCATACCAATTTTCCGGACAATTCAAATTCCCGGGTGGTAAGCAGGGCAAAAGTTGAGTTCTTGTGCGATTTGTTTCAAACTCATTTACAAAGATCAATATGAAAATTCATTTAAGACTGCCAACGAACTTTTCGGAAAATACCCATTCCCGGGTAAAAAGTGGGTAGTTAAAATGCCAAAGTTGAGTTTTTGTGCGATTTGTTTCAAACTCATTTTCAAAGATCTACATGAAAATTAATTTTAAGCTGCATACCAATTTTCCGGATAATTCACCCCTCTGGGTGGAAAGTGGCTGGTAAATAGGACGAAAGATGCGTTTTTGTGCGATTTGCTTCAAACTCATTTTCAAAGATCAATATGAAAATTCACTTAAGACTGCATAACAACTTTTCGGAAAATTCACATTCCCGGGTAACAAGTGGGTGGTAAAAATGCCAAAGTTGAGTTTTTGTGCGATTTGCTTCAAACTCATTTTCAAAGATCTATATAAAAATTCATTTAAGATTGAATACAAATTTTCTGGAAAATTCACATTTAAGGGTGGAAAGTGGGTGGGAAAGAGGGCGAAAGATGAGTTCTAATGCGATTTTCTTCAAAGTAAATTTCACAGATCTTTATAACAATTCATTTAGAATTACATACCAATTTTCCGGAAAATTCACCCCACTGCGTGAAAAGTGGGTGATAAATCGGGCGAAAGTTGAGTTTTTCTGCGATTTTCGTCAAAATCATTTTCAAAGATCTTTATAACAATTCATTTAAAATTACATCCCAATTTTCCGGAAAATTCACCCTTCTGCGTGAAAAGTGGGTGATAAATCGGGCGAAAGTTGAGTTTTTATGCGATTTTCTTCAAAATCATTTTCAAAGATATATATGAAAATTCATTTAAAGCTGCATACCAATTTTCCGGAAAATTCACATTCCCGGGTGGAAAGTGGGTGGTAAAAAGGCAAAAGTTGAGTTCTTATTCGATTTGCTTCAAACTCATTTTCAAAGATCAATATGAAAATTCATTGAAAACTGCATACCAATTTTCCGGAAAATTCACATTCCCGGGTGGAAAGTGTGTGATTAATAGGCCAAAGTTCAGTTCTTATCCGATTTTTACTCCCTGTTCCCATTAAAAATGGGAAAAAGGGAGTTATAAAGTACTTCAAATGTGTGTAACAGACAGAAGGAAGCATTTCCGACTATATAAACTATATATATTCTTGATCAGCATCAACAGCCGTGACGATCTAGCCATGTCCGTCTGTCTGTCTGTCTGTCCGTCTGTCCGTATGAACACACAGATCTCGGAGACTACAAAAGCTAGAGACACCAAACTTGGCATGTACGTTCCTGTATACCATACGCAGATCAAGGTTATTTCAAATTTCGGATGCACCCCCCCGCACCCCGGCAAATCGCAAAAGACTCCCACAGCCACAATTTTAAAGATAGAGCTTTTATTTTTGGTACACATGTATGTTTAATCAATGTCTTTCGGATGTGTAAATTTCAACACGATCGGATAAATAACACCAAAGTTATGGAAAAACTTATTTCCCCTGTCTCAGCAGGCAGAAACAACAGTTTGACATGCACTGTGCAAGTTGAGTACGCTGCTTGCTTGTGTTGCCGCTGAACTGCTTGAAATGCAAGTTGGGAGCAGGGAGTCTCGTAGTCGGGCACACTCGACTAGAGTATTCTTACTTGTGTCTAACTCATTTTCAAAGATCAATATGAAAATTCATTTAAAACTGCTTACCAATTTTCTGGAAAATTTACATTTCCGGGTGGAAAGTGAGTGGCAAAGAGGGCGAAAGATGAGTTCTAATGCGATTTTCTTCAAACTCAATTTCAAAGATCTTTATAACAATTCATTTAAAATTACATCCCAATTTTCCGGAAAATTCACCCCCCTGCGTGAAAAGTGGGTGGTAAATCGGGCGAAAGTTGAGTTTTTATGCGATTTTCTTCAAAATCATTTTCAAAGATCTATATGAAAATTCATGTAAAGCTGCATACGAATTTTCCGGAAAATTCACCCTTCTGCGTGAAAAGTGGGTGATAAATCGGGCGAAAGTTGAGTTTTTGTGCGATTTTCTTCAAAATCATTTTCAAAGATCTATATGAAAATTCATTTAAAGCTGCATACCAATTTTCTGGATGATTCACATTCCCGGGTGGAAAGTGGGCGGTAAAAAGGCATGACAATTCATTTAATACTGCATATTAATTTTCCGGAAAATTCACCCCACTGGTTGGAAAGTGGGCGGTAAAAAGGCAAAAGTTGAGTTCTTATGCGATTTGCTTCAAACTCATGTTCAAAGATCTGTTTGACAATTCATTTAATACTGCATATTAATTTTCCGGAAAATTCACCCACTGGTTGGAAAGTGGGTGGTATAAAGGCGAAAGTTGAGTTCTTATGCGATTTGCTACATACTCATTTTCAAAGATCAATATGCAAATTCATTTAAAACTGTATACCAATTTTCCGGATAATTCACCCCTCTGGGTGGAAAGTGGGCGGTAAAAAGGCGAAAGTTGAGTTCTTATGCGATTTGCTTCAAACTCACGTTCAAAGATCTAAATGACAATTCATTTAAAACTGCATACCAATTTTCCGGAAAATTCACATTCTCTGGTGGAAAGTGGATGAAATAAAGAGCGAAAATTGAGTTGTTATGCGATTTGCTACATACTCATTTTCAAAGATCAATATGCAAATTAATTGAAAACTGCATACCAATTTTCCGGAAAATTCACATTTCCGGGTGGAAAACGAGTGGTAAAAATGAAAAAAATAAGTTCTTATGCGGTTTGCTTCAATCTCATTTTCAAAGATCAATATAAAAATTCATTTAAAACTGCTTACCAAATTTCCGGAAAATTCACCCCTCTGGGTGAAAAGTGGGTGATAAATCGGGCGAAAATTGAGTTTTTATTCGATTTTCTTCAAAATCATTTTCAAAGATCTATATGAAAATTCATTTAAAGCTGCATACTAAATTTCCGGAAAATTCACCCCTCTGGGTGAAAAGTGGGTGATAAATCGGGCGAAAATTGAGTTTTTATGCGATTTTCTTCAAAATCATTTTCAAAGATCTATATGAAAATTCATTTAAAGCTGCATACCAATTTTCCGGAAAATTCACCCTTCTGCGTGAAAAGTGGGTGATAAATCGGGCGAAAGTTGAGTTTTTATGCGATTTTCTTCAAAATCATTTTCAAAGATCTATATGAAAATTCAGTTAAAGCTGCATACCAATTTTCCGGAAAATTCACCCTTCTGCGTGAAAAGTGGGTGATAAATCGGGCGAAAGTTGAGTTTTTATGCGATTTTCTTCAAAATCATTTTCAAAGATCTATATGAAAATTCATTTAAAGCTGCATACCAATTTTCCGGAAAATTCACATTCCCGGGTGGAAAGTTGGTAGTAAAGAGGCAAAAGTTGAGTTCTTATTCGATTTGCTTCAAACTCATTTTCAAAGATCAATATGAAAATTCATTTAAAACTGCATACCAATTTTCCGGGAAATTCACATTCTCTGGTGGAAAGTGGATGAAATAAAGAGCGAAAATTGAGTTGTTATGCGATTTGCTACATACTCATTTTCAAAGATCAATATGCAAATTAATTTAAAACTGCATACCAATTTTCCGGAAAATTCACATTCCCGGGTGGAAAACGAGTGGTAAAAATGAAAAAAATAAGTTCTTATGCGGTTTGCTTCAATTTTATTTTCAAAGATCAATATAAAAATTCATTTAAAACTGCATACTAAATTTCCGGAAAATTCACCCCTCTGGGTGAAAAGTGGGTGATAAATCGGGCGAAAGTTGAGTTTTTATGCGATTTTCTTCAAAATCATTTTCAAAGATCTATATGAAAATTCATTTAAAGCTGCATACCAATTTTCCGGAAAATTCACCCTTCTGCGTGAAAAGTGGGTGATAAATCGGGCGAAAGTTGAGTTTTTATGCGATTTTCTTCAAAATCATTTTCAAAGATCTATATGAAAATTCAGTTAAAGCTGCATACCAATTTTCCGGAAAATTCACCCTTCTGCGTGAAAAGTGGGTGATAAATCGGGCGAAAGTTGAGTTTTTATGCGATTTTGTTCAAAATCATTTTCAAAGATCTATATGAAAATTCATTTAAAGCTGCATACCAATTTTCCGGAAAATTCACATTCCCGGGTGGAAAGTTGGTAGTAAAAAGGCCAAAGTTGAGTTCTTATGCGATTTGCTTCAAAGTCATTTTCTAAGATTAGTATGAAAATTCATTAAAAACTGCATACCAATTTTCTGGAAAATTCACATTCCCGGGTGGAAAGTGGGTGGTAAAAAGGCAAAAGTTGAGTTCTTATTCGATTTGCTTCAAACTCATTTTCAAAGATCAATATGAAAATTCATTTAAAACTGCATACCAATTTTCCGGAAAATTCACATTCCCGGGTGGAAAGTGTGTGATTAATAGGCCAAAGTTCAGTTTTTATCCGATTTTTACTCCCTGTTCCCATTAAAAATGGAAAAAAAGGGAGTTATAAAGTACTTCAAATGTGTGTAACAGACAGAAGGAAGCATTTCCGACTATATAAACTATATATATTCTTGATCAGCATCAACAGCCGTGACGATCTAGCCATGTCCGTCTGTCTGTCTGTCTGTCCGTCTGTCCGTCTGTCCGTATGAACACACAGATCTCGGAGACTACAAAAGCTAGAGACACCAAACTTGGCATGTACGTTCCTGTATACCATACGCAGATCAAGTTTATTTCAAATTTCGGATGCACCCCCCCGCACCCCCGCAAATCGCAAAAGACTCCCACAGCCACAATTTTAAAGATATAGCTTATTTTTGGTACACATGTATGTTTAATCAATGTCTTTCGGATGTGTAAATTTCAACACGATCGGATAAATAACACCAAAGTTATGGAAAAACTTATTTCCCCTGTCTCAGCAGGCAGAAACAACAGTTTGACATGCACTGTGCAAGTTGAGTACGCTGCTTGCTTGTGTTGCCGCTGAACTGCTTGAAATGCAAGTTGGGAGCAGGGAGTCTCGTAGTCGGGCACACTCGACTAGAGTATTCTTACTTGTGTCTAACTCATTTTCAAAGATCAATATGAAAATTCATTTAAAACTGCTTACCAATTTTCTGGAAAATTCACCCCTCTGGGTGAAAAGTGGGTGATAAATCGGGCGAAAATTGAGTTTTTATGCGATTTTCTTCAAAATCATTTTCAAAGATCTATATGAAAATTCATTTAAAGCTGCATACTAAATTTCCGGAAAATTCACCCCTCTGGGTGAAAAGTGGGTGATAAATCGGGCGAAAATTGAGTTTTTATGCGATTTTCTTCAAAATCATTTTCAAAGATCTATATGAAAATTCATGTAAAGCTGCATACCAATTTTCCGGAAAATTCACCCTTCTGCGTGAAAAGTGGGTGGTAAATCGGGCGAAAGTTGAGTTTTTATGCGATTTTCTTCAAAATCATTTTCAAAGATCAATATGAAAATTCATGTAAAGCTGCATACGAATTTTCCGGAAAATTCACCCTTCTGCGTGAAAAGTGGGTGATAAATCGGGCGAAAGTTGAGTTTTTGTGCGATTTTCTTCAAAATCATTTTCAAAGATCTATATGAAAATTCATTTAAAGCTGCATACCAATTTTCTGGATGATTCACATTCCCGGGTGGAAAGTGGGCGGTAAAAAGGCATGACAATTCATTTAATACTGCATATTAATTTTCCGGAAAATTCACCCCACTGGTTGGAAAGTGGGCGGTAAAAAGGCAAAAGTTGAGTTCTTATGCGATTTGCTTCAAACTCATGTTCAAAGATCTGTTTGACAATTCATTTAATACTGCATATTAATTTTCCGGAAAATTCACCCACTGGTTGGAAAGTGGGTGGTATAAAGGCGAAAGTTGAGTTCTTATGCGATTTGCTACATACTCATTTTCAAAGATCAATATGCAAATTCATTTAAAACTGTATACCAATTTTCCGGATAATTCACCCCTCTGGGTGGAAAGTGGGCGGTAAAAAGGCGAAAGTTGAGTTCTTATGCGATTTGCTTCAAACTCACGTTCAAAGATCTAAATGACAATTCATTTAAAACTGCATACCAATTTTCCGGAAAATTCACATTCTCTGGTGGAAAGTGGATGAAATAAAGAGCGAAAATTGAGTTGTTATGCGATTTGCTACATACTCATTTTCAAAGATCAATATGCAAATTAATTGAAAACTGCATACCAATTTTCCCGAAAATTCACATTCCCGGGTGGAAAACGAGTGGTAAAAATGAAAAAAATAAGTTCTTATGCGGTTTGCTTCAATCTCATTTTCAAAGATCAATATAAAAATTCATTTAAAACTGCTTACTAAATTTCCGGAAAATTCACCCCTCTGGGTGAAAAGTGGGTGATAAATCGGGCGAAAATTGAGTTTTTATGCGATTTTCTTCAAAATCATTTTCAAAGATCTATATGAAAATTCATTTAAAGCTGCATACTAAATTTCCGGAAAATTCACCCCTCTGGGTGAAAAGTGGGTGATAAATCGGGCGAAAATTGAGTTTTTATGCGATTTTCTTCAAAATCATTTTCAAAGATCTATATGAAAATTCATTTAAAGCTGCATACCAATTTTCCGGAAAATTCACCCTTCTGCGTGAAAAGTGGGTGATAAATCGGGCGAAAGTTGAGTTTTTATGCGATTTTCTTCAAAATCATTTTCAAAGATCTATATGAAAATTCAGTTAAAGCTGCATACCAATTTTCCGGAAAATTCACCCTTCTGCGTGAAAAGTGGGTGATAAATCGGGCGAAAGTTGAGTTTTTATGCGATTTTCTTCAAAATCATTTTCAAAGATCAATATGAAAATTCATTTAAAACTGCATACCAATTTTCCGGAAAATTCACATTCCCGGGTGGAAAGTGTGTGATTAATAGGCCAAAGTTCAGTTTTTATCCGATTTTTACTCCCTGTTCCCATTAAAAATGGAAAAAAAGGGAGTTATAAAGTACTTCAAATGTGTGTAACAGACAGAAGGAAGCATTTCCGACTATATAAACTATATATATTCTTGATCAGCATCAACAGCCGTGACGATCTAGCCATGTCCGTCTGTCTGTCTGTCTGTCCGTCTGTCCGTCTGTCCGTATGAACACACAGATCTCGGAGACTACAAAAGCTAGAGACACCAAACTTGGCATGTACGTTCCTGTATACCATACGCAGATCAAGTTTATTTCAAATTTCGGATGCACCCCCCCGCACCCCCGCAAATCGCAAAAGACTCCCACAGCCACAATTTTAAAGATATAGCTTATTTTTGGTACACATGTATGTTTAATCAATGTCTTTCGGATGTGTAAATTTCAACACGATCGGATAAATAACACCAAAGTTATGGAAAAACTTATTTCCCCTGTCTCAGCAGGCAGAAACAACAGTTTGACATGCACTGTGCAAGTTGAGTACGCTGCTTGCTTGTGTTGCCGCTGAACTGCTTGAAATGCAAGTTGGGAGCAGGGAGTCTCGTAGTCGGGCACACTCGACTAGAGTATTCTTACTTGTGTCTAACTCATTTTCAAAGATCAATATGAAAATTCATTTAAAACTGCTTACCAATTTTCTGGAAAATTCACCCCTCTGGGTGAAAAGTGGGTGATAAATCGGGCGAAAATTGAGTTTTTATGCGATTTTCTTCAAAATCATTTTCAAAGATCTATATGAAAATTCATTTAAAGCTGCATACTAAATTTCCGGAAAATTCACCCCTCTGGGTGAAAAGTGGGTGATAAATCGGGCGAAAATTGAGTTTTTATGCGATTTTCTTCAAAATCATTTTCAAAGATCTATATGAAAATTCATGTAAAGCTGCATACCAATTTTCCGGAAAATTCACCCTTCTGCGTGAAAAGTGGGTGGTAAATCGGGCGAAAGTTGAGTTTTTATGCGATTTTCTTCAAAATCATTTTCAAAGATCTATATGAAAATTCAGTTAAAGCTGCATACCAATTTTCCGGAAAATTCACCCTTCTGCGTGAAAAGTGGGTGATAAATCGGGCGAAAGTTGAGTTTTTATGCGATTTTGTTCAAAATCATTTTCAAAGATCTATATGAAAATTCATTTAAAGCTGCATACCAATTTTCCGGAAAATTCACATTCCCGGGTGGAAAGTTGGTAGTAAAAAGGCCAAAGTTGAGTTCTTATGCGATTTGCTTCAAAGTCATTTTCTAAGATTAGTATGAAAATTCATTAAAAACTGCATACCAATTTTCTGGAAAATTCACATTCCCGGGTGGAAAGTGGGTGGTAAAAAGGCAAAAGTTGAGTTCTTATTCGATTTGCTTCAAACTCATTTTCAAAGATCAATATGAAAATTCATTTAAAACTGCATACCAATTTTCCGGAAAATTCACATTCCCGGGTGGAAAGTGTGTGATTAATAGGCCAAAGTTCAGTTTTTATCCGATTTTTACTCCCTGTTCCCATTAAAAATGGAAAAAAAAGGGAGTTATAAAGTACTTCAAATGTGTGTAACAGACAGAAGGAAGCATTTCCGACTATATAAACTATATATATTCTTGATCAGCATCAACAGCCGTGACGATCTAGCCATGTCCGTCTGTCTGTCTGTCTGTCCGTCTGTCCGTCTGTCCGTATGAACACACAGATCTCGGAGACTACAAAAGCTAGAGACACCAAACTTGGCATGTACGTTCCTGTATACCATACGCAGATCAAGTTTATTTCAAATTTCGGATGCACCCCCCCGCACCCCCGCAAATCGCAAAAGACTCCCACAGCCACAATTTTAAAGATATAGCTTATTTTTGGTACACATGTATGTTTAATCAATGTCTTTCGGATGTGTAAATTTCAACACGATCGGATAAATAACACCAAAGTTATGGAAAAACTTATTTCCCCTGTCTCAGCAGGCAGAAACAACAGTTTGACATGCACTGTGCAAGTTGAGTACGCTGCTTGCTTGTGTTGCCGCTGAACTGCTTGAAATGCAAGTTGGGAGCAGGGAGTCTCGTAGTC
This sequence comes from Hirtodrosophila cameraria, assembly GCA_949708635.1. NCBI lineage: Eukaryota > Metazoa > Arthropoda > Insecta > Diptera > Drosophilidae > Hirtodrosophila > Hirtodrosophila cameraria. The sequence continues at coordinate 42,564,697 of OX453089.1, forward strand.
GGGCACACTCGACTAGAGTATTCTTACTTGTGTCTAACTCATTTTCAAAGATCAATATGAAAATTCATTTAAAACTGCTTACCAATTTTCTGGAAAATTCACCCCTCTGGGTGAAAAGTGGGTGATAAATCGGGCGAAAATTGAGTTTTTATGCGATTTTCTTCAAAATCATTTTCAAAGATCTATATGAAAATTCATTTAAAGCTGCATACTAAATTTCCGGAAAATTCACCCCTCTGGGTGAAAAGTGGGTGATAAATCGGGCGAAAATTGAGTTTTTATGCGATTTTCTTCAAAATCATTTTCAAAGATCTATATGAAAATTCATGTAAAGCTGCATACCAATTTTCCGGAAAATTCACCCTTCTGCGTGAAAAGTGGGTGGTAAATCGGGCGAAAGTTGAGTTTTTATGCGATTTTCTTCAAAATCATTTTCAAAGATCTATATGAAAATTCAGTTAAAGCTGCATACCAATTTTCCGGAAAATTCACCCTTCTGCGTGAAAAGTGGGTGATAAATCGGGCGAAAGTTGAGTTTTTATGCGATTTTGTTCAAAATCATTTTCAAAGATCTATATGAAAATTCATTTAAAGCTGCATACCAATTTTCCGGAAAATTCACATTCCCGGGTGGAAAGTTGGTAGTAAAAAGGCCAAAGTTGAGTTCTTATGCGATTTGCTTCAAAGTCATTTTCTAAGATTAGTATGAAAATTCATTAAAAACTGCATACCAATTTTCTGGAAAATTCACATTCCCGGGTGGAAAGTGGGTGGTAAAAAGGCAAAAGTTGAGTTCTTATTCGATTTGCTTCAAACTCATTTTCAAAGATCAATATGAAAATTCATTTAAAACTGCATACCAATTTTCCGGAAAATTCACATTCCCGGGTGGAAAGTGTGTGATTAATAGGCCAAAGTTCAGTTTTTATCCGATTTTTACTCCCTGTTCCCATTAAAAATGGAAAAAAAGGGAGTTATAAAGTACTTCAAATGTGTGTAACAGACAGAAGGAAGCATTTCCGACTATATAAACTATATATATTCTTGATCAGCATCAACAGCCGTGACGATCTAGCCATGTCCGTCTGTCTGTCTGTCTGTCCGTCTGTCCGTCTGTCCGTATGAACACACAGATCTCGGAGACTACAAAAGCTAGAGACACCAAACTTGGCATGTACGTTCCTGTATACCATACGCAGATCAAGTTTATTTCAAATTTCGGATGCACCCCCCCGCACCCCCGCAAATCGCAAAAGACTCCCACAGCCACAATTTTAAAGATATAGCTTATTTTTGGTACACATGTATGTTTAATCAATGTCTTTCGGATGTGTAAATTTCAACACGATCGGATAAATAACACCAAAGTTATGGAAAAACTTATTTCCCCTGTCTCAGCAGGCAGAAACAACAGTTTGACATGCACTGTGCAAGTTGAGTACGCTGCTTGCTTGTGTTGCCGCTGAACTGCTTGAAATGCAAGTTGGGAGCAGGGAGTCTCGTAGTCGGGCACACTCGACTAGAGTATTCTTACTTGTGTCTAACTCATTTTCAAAGATCAATATGAAAATTCATTTAAAACTGCTTACCAATTTTCTGGAAAATTCACCCCTCTGGGTGAAAAGTGGGTGATAAATCGGGCGAAAATTGAGTTTTTATGCGATTTTCTTCAAAATCATTTTCAAAGATCTATATGAAAATTCATTTAAAGCTGCATACTAAATTTCCGGAAAATTCACCCCTCTGGGTGAAAAGTGGGTGATAAATCGGGCGAAAATTGAGTTTTTATGCGATTTTCTTCAAAATCATTTTCAAAGATCTATATGAAAATTCATGTAAAGCTGCATACCAATTTTCCGGAAAATTCACCCTTCTGCGTGAAAAGTGGGTGGTAAATCGGGCGAAAGTTGAGTTTTTATGCGATTTTCTTCAAAATCATTTTCAAAGATCTATATGAAAATTCAGTTAAAGCTGCATACCAATTTTCCGGAAAATTCACCCTTCTGCGTGAAAAGTGGGTGATAAATCGGGCGAAAGTTGAGTTTTTATGCGATTTTGTTCAAAATCATTTTCAAAGATCTATATGAAAATTCATTTAAAGCTGCATACCAATTTTCCGGAAAATTCACATTCCCGGGTGGAAAGTTGGTAGTAAAAAGGCCAAAGTTGAGTTCTTATGCGATTTGCTTCAAAGTCATTTTCAAAGATTAGTATGAAAATTCATTAAAAACTGCATACCAATTTTCTGGAAAATTCACATTCCCGGGTGGAAAGTGGGTGGTAAAAAGGCAAAAGTTGAGTTCTTATTCGATTTGCTTCAAACTCATTTTCAAAGATCAATATGAAAATTCATTTAAAACTGCATACCAATTTTCCGGAAAATTCACATTCCCGGGTGGAAAGTGTGTGATTAATAGGCCAAAGTTCAGTTTTTATCCGATTTTTACTCCCTGTTCCCATTAAAAATGGAAAAAAAGGGAGTTATAAAGTACTTCAAATGTGTGTAACAGACAGAAGGAAGCATTTCCGACTATATAAACTATATATATTCTTGATCAGCATCAACAGCCGTGACGATCTAGCCATGTCCGTCTGTCTGTCTGTCTGTCCGTCTGTCCGTCTGTCCGTATGAACACACAGATCTCGGAGACTACAAAAGCTAGAGACACCAAACTTGGCATGTACGTTCCTGTATACCATACGCAGATCAAGTTTATTTCAAATTTCGGATGCACCCCCCCGCACCCCCGCAAATCGCAAAAGACTCCCACAGCCACAATTTTAAAGATATAGCTTATTTTTGGTACACATGTATGTTTAATCAATGTCTTTCGGATGTGTAAATTTCAACACGATCGGATAAATAACACCAAAGTTATGGAAAAACTTATTTCCCCTGTCTCAGCAGGCAGAAACAACAGTTTGACATGCACTGTGCAAGTTGAGTACGCTGCTTGCTTGTGTTGCCGCTGAACTGCTTGAAATGCAAGTTGGGAGCAGGGAGTCTCGTAGTCGGGCACACTCGACTAGAGTATTCTTACTTGTGTCTAACTCATTTTCAAAGATCAATATGAAAATTCATTTAAAACTGCTTACCAATTTTCTGGAAAATTCACCCCTCTGGGTGAAAAGTGGGTGATAAATCGGGCGAAAATTGAGTTTTTATGCGATTTTCTTCAAAATCATTTTCAAAGATCTATATGAAAATTCATTTAAAGCTGCATACTAAATTTCCGGAAAATTCACCCCTCTGGGTGAAAAGTGGGTGATAAATCGGGCGAAAATTGAGTTTTTATGCGATTTTCTTCAAAATCATTTTCAAAGATCTATATGAAAATTCATGTAAAGCTGCATACCAATTTTCCGGAAAATTCACCCTTCTGCGTGAAAAGTGGGTGGTAAATCGGGCGAAAGTTGAGTTTTTATGCGATTTTCTTCAAAATCATTTTCAAAGATCAATATGAAAATTCATGTAAAGCTACATACGAATTTTCCGGAAAATTCACCCTTCTGCGTGAAAAGTGGGTGATAAATCGGGCGAAAGTTGAGTTTTTGTGCGATTTTCTTCAAAATCATTTTCAAAGATCTATATGAAAATTCATTTAAAGCTGCATACCAATTTTCTGGATGATTCACATTCCCGGGTGGAAAGTGGGCGGTAAAAAGGCATGACAATTCATTTAATACTGCATATTAATTTTCCGGAAAATTCACCCCACTGGTTGGAAAGTGGGCGGTAAAAAGGCAAAAGTTGAGTTCTTATGCGATTTGCTTCAAACTCATGTTCAAAGATCTGTTTGACAATTCATTTAATACTGCATATTAATTTTCCGGAAAATTCACCCACTGGTTGGAAAGTGGGTGGTATAAAGGCGAAAGTTGAGTTCTTATGCGATTTGCTACATACTCATTTTCAAAGATCAATATGCAAATTCATTTAAAACTGTATACCAATTTTCCGGATAATTCACCCCTCTGGGTGGAAAGTGGGCGGTAAAAAGGCGAAAGTTGAGTTCTTATGCGATTTGCTTCAAACTCACGTTCAAAGATCTAAATGACAATTCATTTAAAACTGCATACCAATTTTCCGGAAAATTCACATTCTCTGGTGGAAAGTGGATGAAATAAAGAGCGAAAATTGAGTTGTTATGCGATTTGCTACATACTCATTTTCAAAGATCAATATGCAAATTAATTGAAAACTGCATACCAATTTTCCCGAAAATTCACATTCCCGGGTGGAAAACGAGTGGTAAAAATGAAAAAAATAAGTTCTTATGCGGTTTGCTTCAATCTCATTTTCAAAGATCAATATAAAAATTCATTTAAAACTGCTTACTAAATTTCCGGAAAATTCACCCCTCTGGGTGAAAAGTGGGTGATAAATCGGGCGAAAATTGAGTTTTTATGCGATTTTCTTCAAAATCATTTTCAAAGATCTATATGAAAATTCATTTAAAGCTGCATACTAAATTTCCGGAAAATTCACCCCTCTGGGTGAAAAGTGGGTGATAAATCGGGCGAAAATTGAGTTTTTATGCGATTTTCTTCAAAATCATTTTCAAAGATCTATATGAAAATTCATTTAAAGCTGCATACCAATTTTCCGGAAAATTCACCCTTCTGCGTGAAAAGTGGGTGATAAATCGGGCGAAAGTTGAGTTTTTATGCGATTTTCTTCAAAATCATTTTCAAAGATCTATATGAAAATTCAGTTAAAGCTGCATACCAATTTTCCGGAAAATTCACCCTTCTGCGTGAAAAGTGGGTGATAAATCGGGCGAAAGTTGAGTTTTTATGCGATTTTCTTCAAAATCATTTTCAAAGATCTATATGAAAATTCATTTAAAGCTGCATACCAATTTTCCGGAAAATTCACATTCCCGGGTGGAAAGTTGGTAGTAAAGAGGCAAAAGTTGAGTTCTTATTCGATTTGCTTCAAACTCATTTTCAAAGATCAATATGAAAATTCATTTAAAACTGCATACCAATTTTCCGGAAAATTCACATTCTCTGGTGGAAAGTGGATGAAATAAAGAGCGAAAATTGAGTTGTTATGCGATTTGCTACATACTCATTTTCAAAGATCAATATACAAATTAATTTAAAACTGCATACCAATTTTCCGGAAAATTCACATTCCCGGGTGGAAAACGAGTGGTAAAAATGAAAAAAATAAGTTCTTATGCGGTTTGCTTCAATTTTATTTTCAAAGATCAATATAAAAATTCATTTAAAACTGCATACTAAATTTCCGGAAAATTCACCCTTCTGCGTGAAAAGTGGGTGATAAATCGGGCGAAAGTTGAGTTTTTATGCGATTTTCTTCAAAATCATTTTCAAAGATCTATATGAAAATTCAGTTAAAGCTGCATACCAATTTTCCGGAAAATTCACCCTTCTGCGTGAAAAGTGGGTGATAAATCGGGCGAAAGTTGAGTTTTTATGCGATTTTCTTCAAAATCATTTTCAAAGATCTATATGAAAATTCATTTAAAGCTGCATACCAATTTTCCGGAAAATTCACATTCCCGGGTGGAAAGTTGGTAGTAAAAAGGCCAAAGTTGAGTTCTTATGCGATTTGCTTCAAAGTCATTTTCTAAGATTAGTATGAAAATTCATTAAAAACTGCATACCAATTTTCCGGAAAATTCACATTCCCGGGTGGAAAGTGGGTGGTAAAAAGGCAAAAGTTGAGTTCTTATTCGATTTGCTTCAAACTCATTTTCAAAGATCAATATGAAAATTCATTTAAAACTGCATACCAATTTTCCGGAAAATTCACATTCCCGGGTGGAAAGTGTGTGATTAATAGGCCAAAGTTCAGTTCTTATCCGATTTTTACTCCCTGTTCCCATTAAAAATGGAAAAAAAGGGAGTTATAAAGTACTTCAAATGTGTGTAACAGACAGAAGGAAGCATTTCCGACTATATAAACTATATATATTCTTGATCAGCATCAACAGCCGTGACGATCTAGCCATGTCCGTCTGTCTGTCTGTCTGTCCGTCTGTCCGTCTGTCCGTATGAACACACAGATCTCGGAGACTACAAAAGCTAGAGACACCAAACTTGGCATGTAGGTTCCTGTATACCATACGTAGATCAAGTTTATTTCAAATTTCGGATGCACCCCCCCGCACCCCCGCAAATCGCAAAAGACTCCCACAGCCACAATTTTAAAGATAGAGCTTATTTTTGGTACACATGTATGTTTAATCAATGTCTTTCGGATGTGTAAATTTCAACACGATCGGATAAATAACACCAAAGTTATGGAAAAACTTATTTCCCCTGTCTCAGCAGGCAGAAACAACAGTTTGCACTGTGCAAGTTGAGTACGCTTCTTGCTTGTGTTGCCGCTGAACTGCTTGAAATGCAAGTTGGGAGTAGGGAGTCTCGTAGTCGGGCACATTCGACTAGAGTATTCTTACTTGTGTCTAACTCATTTTCAGAGATCAATATGAAAATTCATTTAAAACTGCTTACCAATTTTCTGGAAAATTTACATTTCCGGGTGGAAAGTGAGTGGCAAAGAGGGCGAAAGATGAGTTCTAATGCGATTTTCTTCAAACTCAATTTCAAAGATCTTTATAACAATTCATTTAAAATTACATCCCAATTTTCCGGAAAATTCACCCCCCTGCGTGAAAAGTGGGTGATAAATCGGGCGAAAGTTGAGTTTTTATGCGATTTTCTTCAAAATCATTTTCAAAGATCTATATGAAAATTCATGTAAAGCTGCATACCAATTTTCCGGAAAATTCACCCTTCTGCGTGAAAAGTGGGTGATAAATCGGGCGAAAGTTGAGTTTTTGTGCGATTTTCTTCAAAATCATTTTCAAAGATCTAAATGAAAATTCATTTAAAACTGCATACCAATTTTCCGGAAAATTCACATTCCCGGGTGGAAAGTGTGTGATTAATAGGCCAAAGTTCAGTTCTTATCCGATTTTTACTCCCTGTTCCCATTAAAAATGGAAAAAAAGGGAGTTATAAAGTACTTCAAATGTGTGTAACAGACAGAAGGAAGCATTTCCGACTATATAAACTATATATATTCTTGATCAGCATCAACAGCCGTGACGATCTAGCCATGTCCGTCTGTCTGTCTGTCTGTCCGTCTGTCCGTCTGTCCGTATGAACACACAGATCTCGGAGACTACAAAAGCTAGAGACACCAAACTTGGCATGTACGTTCCTGTATACCATACGCAGATCAAGTTTATTTCAAATTTCGGATGCACCCCCCCGCACCCCCGCAAATCGCACAAGACTCCCACAGCCACAATTTTAAAGATAGAGCTTATTTTTGGTACACATGTATGTTTAATCAATGTCTTTCGGATGTGTAAATTTCAACACGATCGGATAAATAACACCAAAGTTATGGAAAAACTTATTTCCCCTGTCTCAGCAGGCAGAAACAACAGTTTGACATGCACTGTGCAAGTTGAGTACGCTTCTTGCTTGTGTTGCCGCTGAACTGCTTGAAATGCAAGTTGGGAGCAGGGAGTCTCGTAGTCGGGCACATTCGACTAGAGTATTCTTACTTGTGTCTAACTCATTTTCAGAGATCAATATGAAAATTCATTTAAAACTGCTTACCAATTTTCTGGAAAATTTACATTTCCGGGTGGAAAGTGAGTGGCAAAGAGGGCGAAAGATGAGTTCTAATGCGATTTTCTTCAAACTCAATTTCAAAGATCTTTATAACAATTCATTTAAAATTACATCCCAATTTTCCGGAAAATTCACCCCCCTGCGTGAAAAGTGGGTGATAAATCGGGCGAAAGTTGAGTTTTTATGCGATTTTCTTCAAAATCATTTTCAAAGATCTATATGAAAATTCATGTAAAGCTGCATACCAATTTTCCGGAAAATTCACCCTTCTGCGTGAAAAGTGGGTGATAAATCGGGCGAAAGTTGAGTTTTTGTGCGATTTTCTTCAAAATCATTTTCAAAGATCTAAATGAAAATTCATTAAAAGCTGCATACCAATTTTCTGGATGATTCACATTCCCGGGTGGAAAGTGGGCGGTAAAAAGGCATGACAATTCATTTAATACTGCATATTAATTTTCCGGAAAATTCACCCCACTGGTTGGAAAGTGGGCGGTAAAAAGGCAAAAGTTGAGTTCTTATGATATTTGCTTCAAACTCATGTTCAAAGATCTGTTTGACAATTCATTTAATACTGCATATTAATTTTCCGGAAAATTCACCCCACTGGTTGGAAAGTGGGTGGTATAAAGGCGAAAGTTGAGTTCTTATGCGATTTGCTACATACTCATTTTCAAAGATCAATATGCAAATTCATTTAAAACTGCATACCAATTTTCCGGAAAATTCACATTCTCTGGTGGAAAGTGGATGAAATAAAGAGCGAAAATTGAGTTGTTATGCGATTTGCTACATACTCATTTTCAAAGATCAATATGCAAATTAAGTTAAAACTGCATACCAATTTTCCGGTAAATTCACATTCCCGGGTGGAAAGCGAATGGTAAAAATGAAAAAGTTGAGTTCTTATGCGATTTGCTTCAAACTCATTTTCAAAGATCAATATAAAAATTCATTTAAAACTGCATACTAAATTTCCGGAAAATTCACCCCTCTGGGTGGAAAGTGGGTGGAAAAAAGGCGAAAGTTGAGTTTTTATGCGATTTGCTTCAAACTCATTTTCAAAGATCTATATGAAAATTCATTTAAAACTGCATACCAATTTTCCGGAAAATTCACATTCCCGGGTGGAAAAAGGGTGGTAAAAAGGCGAAAGTTGAGTTCTTATGCGATTTATTCCTAACACATTTGGAAAGATCAATATGAAAATTCATTTAAAACTGCTTACTTATTTTCCGGAAATTCACCCTTTATGCGATTTGCTTCAAACTCATTTTCAAAGATCAATATGAAATTTCATTTAAAACTGCATACCAATTTTCCTTAAAATTCAACCCTCTGCGTGGAAAGTTGGTGGTAAATAGGTCGAAAGTTGAGTTCTTATGCGATTTTCTTCAAACTCATTTTCAAAGATCTGTATGACAATTCATTTAATATTGCATATTAATTTTCCGGAAAATTCACATTCCCGGGTGGAGTGAGTTCTTATGCGATTTGCTTCATACTCATTTTCAAAGATCAATATGCAAATTCATTTAAAACTGCATACCAATTTTCCTTAAAATTCAACCCCCTGGGTGGAAGGTTGGTGGTAAATAGGGCGAAAGTTGAGTTCTTATGCGATTTGCTTCAATCTCATTTTCAAAGATCAATATGCAAATTCATTTAAAACTGCATACTAATTTTCTGGAAAATTCACCCCTCTGGGTGGAAAGTGGGTGGTATAAAGGCGAATGTTGAGTTCTTATGCGATTTGCTTCAAAATCATTTTCAAAGATCTATATGAAAATTCATTTAAAGCTGCATACCAATTTTCCGGAAAATTCACATTCCCTGGTGGAAAGTTGGTAGTAAAAAGGCCAAAGTTGAGTTCTTATGCGATTTGCTTCAAAGTCATTTTCTAAGATTAGTATGAAAATTCATTAAAAACTGCATACCAATTTTCCGGAAAATTCACATTCCCGGGTGGAAAGTGGGTGGTAAAAAGGCAAAAGTTGAGTTCTTATTCGATTTGCTTCAAACTCATTTTCAAAGATCAATATGAAAATTCATTTAAAACTGCATACCAATTTTCCGGAAAATTCACATTCCCGGGTGGAAAGTGTGTGATTAATAGGCCAAAGTTCAGTTCTTATCCGATTTTTACTCCCTGTTCCCATTAAAAATGGAAAAAAAGGGAGTTATAAAGTACTTCAAATGTGTGTAACAGACAGAAGGAAGCATTTCCGACTATATAAACTATATATATTCTTGATCAGCATCAACAGCCGTGACGATCTAGCCATGTCCGTCTGTCTGTCTGTCTGTCCGTCTGTCCGTCTGTCCGTCTGTCCGTATGAACACACAGATCTCGGAGACTACAAAAGCTAGAGACACCAAACTTGGCATGTACGTTCCTGTATACCATACGCAGATCAAGTTTATTTCAAATTTCGGATGCACCCCCCCGCACCCCCGCAAATCGCAAAAGACTCCCACAGCCACAATTTTAAAGATATAGCTTATTTTTGGTACACATGTATGTTTAATCAATGTCTTTCGGATGTGTAAATTTCAACACGATCGGATAAATAACACCAAAGTTATGGAAAAACTTATTTCCCCTGTCTCAGCAGGCAGAAACAACAGTTTGACATGCACTGTGCAAGTTGAGTACGCTTCTTGCTTGTGTTGCCGCTGAACTGCTTGAAATGCAAGTTGGGAGCAGGGAGTCTCGTAGTCGGGCACATTCGACTAGAGTATTCTTACTTGTGTCTAACTCATTTTCAGAGATCAATATGAAAATTCATTTAAAACTGCTTACCAATTTTCTGGAAAATTTACATTTCCGGGTGGAAAGTGAGTGGCAAAGAGGGCGAAAGATGAGTTCTAATGCGATTTTCTTCAAACTCAATTTCAAAGATCTTTATAACAATTCATTTAAAATTACATCCCAATTTTCCGGAAAATTCACCCCCCTGCGTGAAAAGTGGGTGATAAATCGGGCGAAAGTTGAGTTTTTATGCGATTTTCTTCAAAATCATTTTCAAAGATCTATATGAAAATTCATGTAAAGCTGCATACCAATTTTCCGGAAAATTCACCCTTCTGCGTGAAAAGTGGGTGATAAATCGGGCGAAAGTTGAGTTTTTGTGCGATTTTCTTCAAAATCATTTTCAAAGATCTAAATGAAAATTCATTTAAAACTGCATACCAATTTTCCGGAAAATTCACATTCCCGGGTGGAAAGTGTGTGATTAATAGGCCAAAGTTCAGTTCTTATCCGATTTTTACTCCCTGTTCCCATTAAAAATGGAAAAAAAGGGAGTTATAAAGTACTTCAAATGTGTGTAACAGACAGAAGGAAGCATTTCCGACTATATAAACTATATATATTCTTGATCAGCATCAACAGCCGTGACGATCTAGCCATGTCCGTCTGTCTGTCTGTCTGTCCGTCTGTCCGTCTGTCCGTATGAACACACAGATCTCGGAGACTACAAAAGCTAGAGACACCAAACTTGGCATGTACGTTCCTGTATACCATACGCAGATCAAGTTTATTTCAAATTTCGGATGCACCCCCCCGCACCCCCGCAAATCGCAAAAGACTCCCACAGCCACAATTTTAAAGATATAGCTTATTTTTGGTACACATGTATGTTTAATCAATGTCTTTCGGATGTGTAAATTTCAACACGATCGGATAAATAACACCAAAGTTATGGAAAAACTTATTTCCCCTGTCTCAGCAGGCAGAAACAACAGTTTGACATGCACTGTGCAAGTTGAGTACGCTTCTTGCTTGTGTTGCCGCTGAACTGCTTGAAATGCAAGTTGGGAGCAGGGAGTCTCGTAGTCGGGCACATTCGACTAGAGTATTCTTACTTGTGTCTAACTCATTTTCAGAGATCAATATGAAAATTCATTTAAAACTGCTTACCAATTTTCTGGAAAATTTACATTTCCGGGTGGAAAGTGAGTGGCAAAGAGGGCGAAAGATGAGTTCTAATGCGATTTTCTTCAAACTCAATTTCAAAGATCTTTATAACAATTCATTTAAAATTACATCCCAATTTTCCGGAAAATTCACCCCCCTGCGTGAAAAGTGGGTGATAAATCGGGCGAAAGTTGAGTTTTTATGCGATTTTCTTCAAAATCATTTTCAAAGATCTATATGAAAATTCATGTAAAGCTGCATACCAATTTTCCGGAAAATTCACCCTTCTGCGTGAAAAGTGGGTGATAAATCGGGCGAAAGTTGAGTTTTTGTGCGATTTTCTTCAAAATCATTTTCAAAGATCTAAATGAAAATTCATTTAAAACTGCATACCAATTTTCCGGAAAATTCACATTCCCGGGTGGAAAGTGTGTGATTAATAGGCCAAAGTTCAGTTCTTATCCGATTTTTACTCCCTGTTCCCATTAAAAATGGAAAAAAAGGGAGTTATAAAGTACTTCAAATGTGTGTAACAGACAGAAGGAAGCATTTCCGACTATATAAACTATATATATTCTTGATCAGCATCAACAGCCGTGACGATCTAGCCATGTCCGTCTGTCTGTCTGTCTGTCCGTCTGTCCGTCTGTCCGTATGAACACACAGATCTCGGAGACTACAAAAGCTAGAGACACCAAACTTGGCATGTACGTTCCTGTATACCATACGCAGATCAAGTTTATTTCAAATTTCGGATGCACCCCCCCGCACCCCCGCAAATCACACAAGACTCCCACAGCCACAATTTTAAAGATAGAGCTTATTTTTGGTACACATGTATGTTTAATCAATGTCTTTCGGATGTGTAAATTTCAACACGATCGGATAAATAACACCAAAGTTATGGAAAAACTTTTTTCCCCTGTCTCAGCAGGCAGAAACAACAGTTTGACATGCACTGTGCAAGTTGAGTACGCTTCTTGCTTGTGTTGCCGCTGAACTGCTTGAAATGCAAGTTGGGAGCAGGGAGTCTCGTAGTCGGGCACATTCGACTAGAGTATTCTTACTTGTGTCTAACTTATTTTCAGAGATCAATATGAAAATTCATTTAAAACTGCTTACCAATTTTCTGGAAAATTTACATTTCCGGGTGGAAAGTGAGTGGCAAAGAGGGCGAAAGATGAGTTCTAATGCGATTTTCTTCAAACTCAATTTCAAAGATCTTTATAACAATTCATTTAAAATTACATCCCAATTTTCCGGAAAATTCACCCCCCTGCGTGAAAAGTGGGTGATAAATCGGGCGAAAGTTGAGTTTTTATGCGATTTTCTTCAAAATCATTTTCAAAGATCTATATGAAAATTCATGTAAAGCTGCATACCAATTTTCCGGAAAATTCACCCTTCTGCGTGAAAAGTGGGTGATAAATCGGGCGAAAGTTGAGTTTTTGTGCGATTTTCTTCAAAATCATTTTCAAAGATCTAAATGAAAATTCATTTAAAGCTGCATACCAATTTTCTGGATGATTCACATTCCCGGGTGGAAAGTGGGCGGTAAAAAGGCATGACAATTCATTTAATACTGCATATTAATTTTCCGGAAAATTCACCCCACTGGTTGGAAAGTGGGCGGTAAAAAGGCAAAAGTTGAGTTCTTATGATATTTGCTTCAAACTCATGTTCAAAGATCTGTTTGACAATTCATTTAATACTGCATATTAATTTTCCGGAAAATTCACCCACTGGTTGGAAAGTGGGTGGTATAAAGGCGAAAGTTGAGTTCTTATGCGATTTGCTACATACTCATTTTCAAAGATCAATATGCAAATTCATTTAAAACTGCATACCAATTTTCCGGAAAATTCACATTCTCTGGTGGAAAGTGGATGAAATAAAGAGCGAAAATTGAGTTGTTATGCGATTTGCTACATACTCATTTTCAAAGATCAATATGCAAATTAAGTTAAAACTGCATACCAATTTTCCGGTAAATTCACATTCCCGGGTGGAAAGCGAATGGTAAAAATGAAAAAGTTGAGTTCTTATGCGATTTGCTTCAAACTCATTTTTAAAGATCAATATAAAAATTCATTTAAAACTGCATACTAAATTTCCGGAAAATTCACCCCTCTGGGTGGAAAGTGGGTGGAAAAAAGGCGAAAGTTGAGTTCTTATGCGATTTGCTTCAAACTCATTTTCAAAGATCTATATGAAAATTCATTTAAAACTGCATACCAATTTTCCGGAAAATTCACATTCCCGGGTGGAAAAAGGGTGGTAAAAAGGCGAAAGTTGAGTTCTTATGCGATTTATTCCTAACACATTTGGAAAGATCAATATGAAAATTCATTTAAAACTGCTTACTTATTTTCCGGAAATTCACCCTTTATGCGATTTGCTTCAAACTCATTTTCAAAGATCAATATGAAATTTCATTTAAAACTGCATACCAATTTTCCTTAAAATTCAACCCCCTGGGTGGAAGGTTGGTGGTAAATAGGGCGAAAGTTGAGTTCTTATGCGATTTGCTTCAATCTCATTTTCAAAGATCAATATGCAAATTCATTTAAAACTGCATACTAATTTTCTGGAAAATTCACCCCTCTGGGTGGAAAGTGGGTGGTATAAAGGCGAATGTTGAGTTCTTATGCGATTTGCTTCAAAATCATTTTCAAAGATATATATGAAAATTCATTTAAAACTGCATACCAATTTTCCGGAAAATACACATTCCCGGGTGGAAAGTGGGTGGTAAAAAGGCGAAAGTTGAGTTCTTATGCGATTTATTCCTAACTCATTTGCAAAGATCAATATGAAAATTCATTTAAAACTGCATACTTAGTTTCCGGAAAAATCTACCCTTATGCGATTTGCTTCAAACTCATTTTCAAAGATCAATATGAAATTTCATTTAAAACAGCATACCAATTTTCCTTAAAATTCAACCCCCTGCGTGGAAAGTTGGTGGTAAATAGGGCGAAAGTTGAGTTCTTATGCGATTTTCTTCAAACTCATTTTCAAAGATCAATATGCAAATTCATTTTAAACTGCATACTAATTTTCCGGAAAATTCACCCCTCTGGGTGGAAAGTGGGTGGTATAAAGGCGAAAGTTGAGTTCTTATGCGATTAGCTACATACTCATTTTCAAAGATCAATATGCAAATTCATTTAAAACTGCATACCAATTTTCCGGAAAATTCACATTCCCGGGTGGAAAGCGAGTGGTAAAAATGAAAAAAATGAGTTCTTGTGCGATTTGCTTCAATCTCATGTTCAAAGATCAATTTAAAAATTCATTTAAAACTGCATACTAAATTTCCGGAAAATTCACCCCTCTGGGTGGAAAGTGGGTGATAAATCGGGCGAAAATTGAGTTTTTATGCGATTTTCTTCAAAATCATTTTCAAAGATCTATATGAAAATTCATTTAAAGCTGCATACCAATTTTCCGGAAAATTCACCCCCCTGCGTGAAAAGTGGGTGGTAAATAGGTCGAAAGTTGAGTTCTTATGCGATTTTCTTCAAACTCATTTTCAAAGATCTGTATGACAATTCATTTAATATTGCATATTAATTTTCCGGAAAATTCACATTCCCGGGTGGAGTGAGTTCTTATGCGATTTGCTTCATACTCATTTTCAAAGATCAATATGCAAATTCATTTAAAACTGCATACCAATTTTCCTTAAAATTCAACCCCCTGGGTGGAAGGTTGGTGGTAAATAGGGCGAAAGTTGAGTTCTTATGCGATTTGCTTCAATCTCATTTTCAAAGATCAATATGCAAATTCATTTAAAACTGCATACTAATTTTCTGGAAAATTCACCCCTCTGGGTGGAAAGTGGGTGGTATAAAGGCGAATGTTGAGTTCTTATGCGATTTGCTTCAAAATCATTTTCAAAGATATATATGAAAATTCATTTAAAACTGCATACCAATTTTCCGGAAAATACACATTCCCGGGTGGAAAGTGGGTGGTAAAAAGGCGAAAGTTGAGTTCTTATGCGATTTATTCCTAACTCATTTGCAAAGATCAATATGAAAATTCATTTAAAACTGCATACTTAGTTTCCGGAAAAATCTACCCTTATGCGATTTGCTTCAAACTCATTTTCAAAGATCAATATGAAATTTCATTTAAAACAGCATACCAATTTTCCTTAAAATTCAACCCCCTGCGTGGAAAGTTGGTGGTAAATAGGGCGAAAGTTGAGTTCTTATGCGATTTTCTTCAAACTCATTTTCAAAGATCTGTATGACAATTCATTTAATATTGCATATTAATTTTCCGGAAAATTCACATTCTCGAGTGGAGAGTGGGTGGTCAAAAAGGCTAAAGTTGAGTTCTTATGCGATTTGCTTTATACTCATTTTCAAAGATCAATATGCAAATTCATTTTAAACTGCATACTAATTTTCCGGAAAATTCACCCCTCTGGGTGGAAAGTGGGTGGTATAAAGGCGAAAGTTGAGTTCTTATGCGATTAGCTACATACTCATTTTCAAAGATCAATATGCAAATTCATTTAAAACTGCATACCAATTTTCCGGAAAATTCACATTCCCGGGTGGAAAGCGAGTGGTAAAAATGAAAAAAATGAGTTCTTGTGCGATTTGCTTCAATCTCATGTTCAAAGATCAATATAAAAATTCATTTAAAACTGCATACTAAATTTCCGGAAAATTCACCCCTCTGGGTGGAAAGTGGGTGATAAATCGGGCGAAAATTGAGTTTTTATGCGATTTTCTTCAAAATCATTTTCAAAGATCTATATGAAAATTCATTTAAAGCTGCATACCAATTTTCCGGAAAATTCACCCCCCTGCGTGAAAAGTGGGTGGTAAATCGGGCGAAAGTTGAGTTTTTATGCGATTTTCTTCAAAATCATTTTCAAAGATCTATATGAAAATTCATTTAAAGCTGCATACCAATTTTCCGGAAAGTTCACCCTTCTGCGTGAAAAGTGGGTGATAAATCGGGCGAAAGTTGAGTTTTTGTGCGATTTTCTTCAAAATCATTTTCAAAGATCTATATGAAAATTCATTTAAAGCTGCATACCAATTTTCTGGATGATTCACATTCCCGGGTGGAAAGTGGGCGGTAAAAAGGCATGACAATTCATTTAATACTGCATATTAATTTTCCGGAAAATTCACCCCACTGGTTGGAAAGTGGGTGGTATAAAGGCGAAAGTTGAGTTCTTATGCGATTTGCTACATACTCATTTTCAAAGATCAATATGCAAATTCATTTAAAACTGCATACCAATTTTCCGGAAAATTCACATTCTCTGGTGGAAAGTGGATGAAATAAAGAGCGAAAATTGAGTTGTTATGCGATTTGCTACATACTCATTTTCAAAGATCAATATGCAAATTAATTTAAAACTGCATACCAATTTTCCAGAAAATTCACTTTCCCGGGTGGAAAAAGGGTGGTAAAAAGGCGAAAGTTGAGTTCTTATGCGATTTATTCCTAATACATTTGGAAAGATCAATATGAAAATTCATTTAAAACTGCTTACTTATTTTCCGGAAATTCACCCTTTATGCGATTTGCTTCAAACTCATTTTCAAAGATCAATATGAAATTTCATTTAAAACTGCATACCAATTTTCCGGAAAATTCACCCCCCTGCGTGGAAAGTTGGTGGTAAATAGGGCGAAAGTTGAGTTCTTATGCGATTTTCTTCAAACTCATTTTCAAATATCTGTATGACAATTCATTTAATATTGCATATTAATTTTCCGGGAAATTCACATTCCCGGGTGGAGAGTGGGTGGTAAAAAAGGCTAGAGTTGAGTTCTTATGCGATTTGCTTCATACTCATTTTCAAAGATCAATATGCAAATTCAATTAAAACTGCATACCAATTTTCTGGAAAATTCACATTCTCGGGTGGAGAGTGGGTGGTAAAAAAGTCTAAAGTTGAGTTCTTATGCGATTTGCTTCATACTCACTTTCAAAGATCAACATTAAAATTCATTTAAAATTGCATACCAATTTTCCGGAAAATTCACCCCCCTGTGTGAAAAGTGGGTGATAAATCGGGCGAAAGTAGAGTTCTTATGCGATTTTCTTCAAGCTCATTTTCAAAGATCTATATGAAAATTCATTTAAGACTGCATACCAATTTTCCGGAAAATTCACATTCTCGGGTGGAAAGTGGGTGGCAAAAATGCAAAAGTTGAGATTTTGTGTGATTTGATTCAAACTTATTTTCAAAGATCATTATGAAAATTCATATTAAACTACTTACCCATTTTCCGGAAAATTGACATTCCCGGGTGGAGAGTGGGTGGTAAAAAAGGCTAAAGTTGAGTTCTTATGCGATTTGCTTCAAACTCATTTTCAAAGATCAATATGAAAATTCATTTAAAACTGCTTTCTTATTTTCCGGAAAATTCACATTCTCGGGTGGAAAGTGGATGGTATAAAGGCGAAAGTTGAGTTCTTATGCGATTTTCTTCAAAGACATTTTCAAAGATCAATATGAAAATTCATTTAAAACTGCATTCCAATTTTCCGGAAAATTCACATTCCAGGGCTTAGAGTGGGTGGTTAAAACGGCTAAAGTTGAGTTCTTATGCGATTTGCTTCAAACTCTTTTTCAAAGATCAATATGAAAATTCATTTAAAACTGCATACCAATTTTCCGGAAAATTCACATATCCGGGTGGAGAGTGGGTGGTAAAAAAGGCTAAAGTTGAGTTCTTATGCGATTTGCTTCATACTGATTTTCAAAGATCAATATGAAAATTCATTTAAAACTGCATACCAATTTTCTGGAAAATTCACGTTCTCGGGTGGAAAGTGGGTGGTTAAAAGGCCAAAGTTGAGTTCTTATGCGATTTTCTTCAAACTAAATTTCAAAGATCTTTATAACAATTCATTTAAAATTGCATACCCATTTTCCGGAAAATTCATATTCCCGGGTGGAAAGTGGGCGGTGAAAAGGCGAAAGTTGAGTTCTTATGCGATTTGCTTCATACTCATTTTCAAAGATCAATATGAAAATTCATTTAAAACTGCATACCAATTTTCTGGAAAATTCACCCCCCTGCGTGAAAAGTGGATGATAAATCGGGCGAAAGTTGAGTTTTTAGGCGATTTTCTTCAAAATCATTTTCAAAGATCTATATGAAAATTCATTTAAAACTACATACCAATTTTCCGGAAAATTCACATTCCCGGGTGGAAAGTGGGCGGTAAAAAGGCGAAAGTTGAGTTCTTATGCGATTTGCTTCAAACTCATGTTCAAAGATCTGTATGACAATTCATTTAATACTGCATATTAATTTTCCGGAAAATTCACTCCACTAGTTGGAAAGTGGGTGGTATAAAGGCGACAGTTGAGTTCTTATGCGATTTGCTTCATACTCATTTTCAAAGATCAATATGAAAAATCATTTAAAACTGCATACCAATTTTCTGAAAAATTCACATTCTCGAGTGGAGAGTGGGTGGTGAAAAAGGCTAAAGTTGAGTTCTTATGCGATTTGCTTTAAACTCATTTTCAAAGATCAATATGCAAATTCATTTAAAACTGCATACTAATTTTCCGGAAAATTCACTCCTCTGGGTGGAAAGTGGGTGGTATAAAGGCGAAAGTTGAGTTCTTATGCGATTTGCTTCAAACTCATTTTCAAAGATCAATATGACAGTTCATTTAATATTACATATTAATTTTCCGAAAAATTCACATTCCCGGGTGGAAAGTGGGTGGTATAAAGGCGAAAGTTGCGTTCTTATGCGATTTATTCCTAACTCATTTGCAAAGATCAATATGAAAATTCATTTAAAACTGCATACTTAGTTTCCGGAAAAATCACCCCTTGTGCGATTTGCTTCAAACTCATTTTCAAAGATCAATATGAAAATTCATTTAAAACTGCATACCAATTTTCTGGAAAATTCACATTCTCGGGTGGAAAGTGGGTGGCAAAAATGCCAAAGTTGAGATTTTGTGCGATTTGATTCAAACTTATTTTCAAAGATCATTATGAAAATTCATTTTAAACTACTTACCCATTTTCCGGAAAATTCACATTCCCGGGTGGAGAGTGGGTTGTAAAAAAGGCTTAAGTTGAGTTCTTATGCGATTTGCTTCATACTCATTTTCAAAGATCAATATGAAAATTCATTTAAAACTGCATACCAATTTTCTGGAAAATTCACGTTCTCGGGTGGAAAGTGGGTGGTTAAAAGGCCAAAGTTGAGTTCTTATGCGATTTTCTTCAAAATAAATTTCAAAGATCTTTATAACAATTCATTTAAAATTGCATACCAATTTTCCGGAAAATTCATATTCCCGGGTGGAAAGTGGGCGGTGAAAAGGCGAAAGTTGAGTTCTTATGCGATTTGCTTCATACTCATTTTCAAAGATCAATATGAAAATTCATTTAAAACTGCATACCAATTTTCCTTAAAATTCACCCCCCTGCGTGAAAAGTGGGTGATAAATCGGGCGAAAGTTGAGTTTTTAGGCGATTTTCTTCAAAATCTTTTTCAAAGATCTATATGAAAATTCATTTAAAACTACATACCAATTTTCCGGAAAATTCACATTCCCGGGTGGAAAGTGGGCGGTAAAAAGGCGAAAGTTGAGTTCTTATGCGATTTGCTTCAAACTCATGTTCAAAGATCTGTATGACAATTCATTTAATACTGCATATTAATTTTCCGGAAAATTCACTCCACTAGTTGGAAAGTGGGTGGTATAAAGGCGACAGTTGAGTTCTTATGCGATTTGCTTCATACTCATTTTCAAAGATCAATATGAAAAATCATTTAAAACTGCATACCAATTTTCTGGAAAATTCACATTCTCGAGTGGAGAGTGGGTGGTGAAAAAGGCTAAAGTTGAGTTCTTATGCGATTTGCTTCAAACTCATTTTCAAAGATCAATATGAAAATTCATTTAAAACTGCATACCAATTTTCTGGAAAATTCACGTTCTCGGGTGGAAAGTGGATGAAATAAAGAGTTGAGTTCTTATGCGATTTGCTTCATACTCATTTTCAAAGATCAATATGAAAATTCATTTAAAACTGCATACCAATTTTCCGGAAAATTCACATTCCCGGGTGGAAAGTGTGTGATTAATAGGCCAAAGTTCAGTTCTTATCCGATTTTTACTCCCTGTTCCCATTAAAAATGGGAAAAAGGGAGTTATAAAGTACTTCAAATGTGTGTAACAGACAGAAGGAAGCATTTCCGACTATATAAACTATATATATTCTTGATCAGCATCAACAGCCGTGACGATCTAGCCATGTCCGTCTGTCTGTCTGTCTGTCCGTCTGTCCGTATGAACACACAGATCTCGGAGACTACAAAAGCTAGAGACACCAAACTTGGCATGTACGTTCCTGTATACCATACGCAGATCAAGTTTATTTCAAATTTCGGATGCACCCCCCCGCACCGCCGCAAATCGCAAAAGACTCCCACAGCCACAATTTTAAAGATAGAGCTTTTATTTTTGGTACACATGTATGTTTAATCAATGTCTTTCGGATGTGTAAATTTCAACACGATCGGATAAATAACACCAAAGTTATGGAAAAACTTATTTCCCCTGTCTCAGCAGGCAGAAACAAAAGTTTGACATGTACTGTGCAAGCTGAGTACGCTGCTTGCTTGTGTTGCCGCTGAACTGCTTGAAATGCAAGTTGGGAGCAGGGAGTCTCGTAGTCGGGCACACTCGACTAGAGTATTCTTACTTGTGTCTAACTCATTTTCAAAGATCAATATGAAAATTCATTTAAAACTGCTTACCAATTTTCTGGAAAATTCACATTTCCGGGAGAAAAGTGAGTGGCAAAGGGGCCGAAAGTTGAGTTCTAATGCGATTTTCTTCAAACTCAATTTCAAAGATCTTTATAACAATTCATTTAAAATTACATACCAATTTTCCGGAAAATTCACCCCCTGCGTGAAAAGTGGGTGGTAAATCGGGCGAAAGTTGAGTTTTTATGCGATTTTCTTCAAAATCATTTTCAAAGATCTATATGAAAATTCATGTAAAGCTGCATACCAAGTTTCCGGAAAGTTCACCCTTCTGCGTGAAAAGTGGGTGATAAATCGGGCGAAAGTTGAGTTTTTGTGCGATTTTCTTCAAAATCATTTTCAAAGATCTATATGAAAATTCATTTAAAGCTGCATACCAATTTTCTGGATGATTCACATTCCCGGGTGGAAAGTGGGCGGTAAAAAGGCATGACAATTCATTTAATACTGCATATTAATTTTCCGGAAAATTCACCCCACTGGTTGGAAAGTGGGTGGTATAAAGGCGAAAGTTGAGTTCTTATGCGATTTGCTACATACTCATTTTCAAAGATCAATATGCAAATTCATTTAAAACTGCATACCAATTTTCCGGAAAATTCACATTCTCTGGTGGAAAGTGGATGAAATAAAGAGCGAAAATTGAGTTGTTATGCGATTTGCTACATACTCATTTTCAAAGATCAATATGCAAATTAATTTAAAACTGCATACCAATTTTCCAGAAAATTCACATTCCCGGGTGGAAAAAGGGTGGTAAAAAGGCGAAAGTTGAGTTCTTATGCGATTTATTCCTAACACATTTGGAAAGATCAATATGAAAATTCATTTAAAATTGCTTACTTATTTTCCGGAAATTCACCCTTTATGCGATTTGCTTCAAACTCATTTTCAAAGATCAATATGAAATTTCATTTAAAACTGCATACCAATTTTCCGGAAAATTCACATTCCCGGGTGGAAAAGGGTGGTAAAAAGGCGAAAGTTGAGTTCTTATGCGATTTATTCCTAACACATTTGGAAAGATCAATATGAAAATTCATTTAAAACTGCTTACTTATTTTCCGGAAATTCACCCTTTATGCGATTTGCTTCAAACTCATTTTCAAAGATCAATATGAAATTTCATTTAAAACTGCATACCAATTTTCCTTGAAATTCAACCCCCTGCGTGGAAAGTTGGTGGTAAATAGGGCGAAAGTTGAGTTCTTATGCGATTTTCTTCAAACTCATTTTCAAATATCTGTATGACAATTCATTTAATATTGCATATTAATTTTCCGGGAAATTCACATTCCCGGGTGGAGAGTGGGTGGTAAAAAAGGCTAGAGTTGAGTTCTTATGCGATTTGCTTCATACTCACTTTCAAAGATCAACATTAAAATTCATTTAAAATTGCATACCAATTTTCCGGAAAAGTCACCCCCCTGTGTGAAAAGTGGGTGATAAATCGGGCGAAAGTAGAGTTCTTATGCGATTTTCTTCAAGCTCATTTTCAAAGATCTATATGAAAATTCATTTAAGACTGCATACCAATTTTCCGGAAAATTCACATTCTCGGGTGGAAAGTGGGTGGCAAAAATGCAAAAGTTGAGATTTTGTGTGATTTGATTCAAACTTATTTTCAAAGATCATTATGAAAATTCATATTAAACTACTTACCCATTTTCCGGAAAATTGACATTCCCGGGTGGAGAGTGGGTGGTAAAAAAGGCTAAAGTTGAGTTCTTATGCGATTTGCTTCAAACTCATTTTCAAAGATCAATATGAAAATTCATTTAAAACTGCTTTCTTATTTTCCGGAAAATTCACATTCTCGGGTGGAAAGTGGATGGTATAAAGGCGAAAGTTGAGTTCTTATGCGATTTTCTTCAAAGACATTTTCAAAGATCAATATGAAAATTCATTTAAAACTGCATTCCAATTTTCCGGAAAATTCACATTCCAGGGCTTAGAGTGGGTGGTTAAAACGGCTAAAGTTGAGTTCTTATGCGATTTGCTTCAAACTCTTTTTCAAAGATCAATATGAAAATTCATTTAAAACTGCATACCAATTTTCTGGAAAATTCACATTCTCGGGTGGAAAGTGGGTGGCAAAAATGCCAAAGTTGAGATTTTGTGCGATTTGATTCAAACTTATTTTCAAAGATCATTATGAAAATTCATTTTAAACTACTTACCCATTTTCCGGAAAATTCACATTCCCGGATGGAGAGTGGGTTGTAAAAAAGGCTTAAGTTGAGTTCTTATGCGATTTGCTTCATACTCATTTTCAAAGATCAATATGAAAATTCATTTAAAACTGCATACCAATTTTCTGGAAAATTCACGTTCTCGGGTGGAAAGTGGGTGGTTAAAAGGCCAAAGTTGAGTTCTTATGCGATTTTCTTCAAACTAAATTTCAAAGATCTTTATAACAATTCATTTAAAATTGCATACCAATTTTCCGGAAAATTCATATTCCCGGGTGGAAAGTGGGCGGTGAAAAGGCGAAAGTTGAGTTCTTATGCGATTTGCTTCATACTCATTTTCAAAGATCAATATGAAAATTCATTTAAAACTGCATACCAATTTTCTGGAAAATTCACCCCCCTGCGTGAAAAGTGGATGATAAATCGGGCGAAAGTTGAGTTTTTAGGCGATTTTCTTCAAAATCATTTTCAAAGATCTATATGAAAATTCATTTAAAACTACATACCAATTTTCCGGAAAATTCACATTCCCGGGTGGAAAGTGGGCGGTAAAAAGGCGAAAGTTGAGTTCTTATGCGATTTGCTTCAAACTCATGTTCAAAGATCTGTATGACAATTCATTTAATACTGCATATTAATTTTCCGGAAAATTCACTCCACTAGTTGGAAAGTGGGTGGTATAAAGGCGACAGTTGAGTTCTTATGCGATTTGCTTCATACTCATTTTCAAAGATCAATATGAAAAATCATTTAAAACTGCATACCAATTTTCTGAAAAATTCACATTCTCGAGTGGAGAGTGGGTGGTGAAAAAGGCTAAAGTTGAGTTCTTATGCGATTTGCTTTAAACTCATTTTCAAAGATCAATATGCAAATTCATTTAAAACTGCATACTAATTTTCCGGAAAATTCACTCCTCTGGGTGGAAAGTGGGTGGTATAAAGGCGAAAGTTGAGTTCTTATGCGATTTGCTTCAAACTCATTTTCAAAGATCAATATGACAGTTCATTTAATATTACATATTAATTTTCCGAAAAATTCACATTCCCGGGTGGAAAGTGGGTGGTATAAAGGCGAAAGTTGCGTTCTTATGCGATTTATTCCTAACTCATTTGCAAAGATCAATATGAAAATTCATTTAAAACTGCATACTTAGTTTCCGGAAAAATCACCCCTTGTGCGATTTGCTTCAAACTCATTTTCAAAGATCAATATGAAAATTCATTTAAAACTGCATACCAATTTTCTGGAAAATTCACATTCTCGGGTGGAAAGTGGGTGGCAAAAATGCCAAAGTTGAGATTTTGTGCGATTTGATTCAAACTTATTTTCAAAGATCATTATGAAAATTCATTTTAAACTACTTACCCATTTTCCGGAAAATTCACATTCCCGGATGGAGAGTGGGTTGTAAAAAAGGCTTAAGTTGAGTTCTTATGCGATTTGCTTCATACTCATTTTCAAAGATCAATATGAAAATTCATTTAAAACTGCATACCAATTTTCTGGAAAATTCACGTTCTCGGGTGGAAAGTGGGTGGTTAAAAGGCCAAAGTTGAGTTCTTATGCGATTTTCTTCAAAATAAATTTCAAAGATCTTTATAACAATTCATTTAAAATTGCATACCAATTTTCCGGAAAATTCATATTCCCGGGTGGAAAGTGGGCGGTGAAAAGGCGAAAGTTGAGTTCTTATGCGATTTGCTTCATACTCATTTTCAAAGATCAATATGAAAATTCATTTAAAACTGCATACCAATTTTCTGGAAAATTCACCCCCCTGCGTGAAAAGTGGATGATAAATCGGGCGAAAGTTGAGTTTTTAGGCGATTTTCTTCAAAATCATTTTCAAAGATCTATATGAAAATTCATTTAAAACTGCATACCAATTTTCTGGAAAATTCACATTCTCGGGTGGAAAGTGGGTGGCAAAAATGCCAAAGTTGAGATTTTGTGCGATTTGATTCAAACTTATTTTCAAAGATCATTATGAAAATTAATTTTAAACTACTTACCCATTTTCCGGAAAATTCACATTCCCGGGTGGAGAGTGGGTTGTAAAAAAGGCTTAAGTTGAGTTCTTATGCGATTTGCTTCATACTCATTTTCAAAGATCAATATGAAAATTCATTTAAAACTGCATACCAATTTTCTGGAAAATTCACGTTCTCGGGTGGAAAGTGGGTGGTTAAAAGGCCAAAGTTGAGTTCTTATGCGATTTTCTTCAAAATAAATTTCAAAGATCTTTATAACAATTCATTTAAAATTGCATACCAATTTTCCGGAAAATTCATATTCCCGGGTGGAAAGTGGGCGGTGAAAAGGCGAAAGTTGAGTTCTTATGCGATTTGCTTCAAACTCATTTTCAAAGATCAATATGAAAATTCATTTAAAACTGCTTTCTTATTTTCCGGAAAATTCACATTCCAGGGCTTAGAGTGGGTGGTTAAAACGGCTAAAGTTGAGTTCTTATGCGATTTGCTTCAAACTCTTTTTCAAAGATCAATATGAAAATTCATTTAAAACTGCATACCAATTTTCTGGAAAATTCACATTCTCGGGTGGAAAGTGGGTGGCAAAAATGCCAAAGTTGAGATTTTGTGCGATTTGATTCAAACTTATTTTCAAAGATCAATTTGAAAATTCATTTTAAACTACTTACCCATTTTCCGGAAAATTCACATATCCGGGTGGAGAGTGGGTGGTAAAAAAGGCTAAAGTTGAGTTCTTATGCGATTTGCTTCATACTGATTTTCAAAGATCAATATGAAAATTCATTTAAAACTGCATACCAATTTTCTGGAAAATTCACGTTCTCGGGTGGAAAGTGGGTGGTTAAAAGGCCAAAGTTGAGTTCTTATGCGATTTTCTTCAAAATAAATTTCAAAGATCTTTATAACAATTCATTTAAAATTGCATACCAATTTTCCGGAAAATTCATATTCCCGGGTGGAAAGTGGGCGGTGAAAAGGCGAAAGTTGAGTTCTTATGCGATTTGCTTCAAACTCATTTTCAAAGATCAATATGAAAATTCATTTAAAACTGCTTTCTTATTTTCCGGAAAATTCACATTCCAGGGCTTAGAGTGGGTGGTTAAAACGGCTAAAGTTGAGTTCTTATGCGATTTGCTTCAAACTCTTTTTCAAAGATCAATATGAAAATTCATTTAAAACTGCATACCAATTTTCTGGAAAATTCACATTCTCGGGTGGAAAGTGGGTGGCAAAAATGCCAAAGTTGAGATTTTGTGCGATTTGATTCAAACTTATTTTCAAAGATCATTATGAAAATTCATTTTAAACTACTTACCCATTTTCCGGAAAATTCACATATCCGGGTGGAGAGTGGGTGGTAAAAAAGGCTAAAGTTGAGTTCTTATGCGATTTGCTTCATACT
Source organism: Hirtodrosophila cameraria (assembly GCA_949708635.1). Taxonomy (NCBI): domain Eukaryota; kingdom Metazoa; phylum Arthropoda; class Insecta; order Diptera; family Drosophilidae; genus Hirtodrosophila; species Hirtodrosophila cameraria. Next base: position 42,591,622 of record OX453089.1, read on the forward strand.
GATTTTCAAAGATCAATATGAAAATTCATTTAAAACTGCATACCAATTTTCTGGAAAATTCACATTCTCGGGTGGAAAGTGGGTGGCAAAAATGCCAAAGTTGAGATTTTGTGCGATTTGATTCAAACTTATTTTCAAAGATCATTATGAAAATTCATTTTAAGCTACTTACCCATTTTCCGGAAAATTCACATTCCCGGGTGGAGAGTGGGTTGTAAAAAAGGCTTAAGTTGAGTTCTTATGCGATTTGCTTCATACTCATTTTCAAAGATCAATATGAAAATTCATTTAAAACTGCATACCAATTTTCTGGAAAATTCACGTTCTCGGGTGGAAAGTGGGTGGTTAAAAGGCCAAAGTTGAGTTCTTATGCGATTTTCTTCAAAATAAATTTCAAAGATCTTTATAACAATTCATTTAAAATTGCATACCAATTTTCCGGAAAATTCATATTCCCGGGTGGAAAGTGGGCGGTGAAAAGGCGAAAGTTGAGTTCTTATGCGATTTGCTTCAAACTCATTTTCAAAGATCAATATGAAAATTCATTTAAAACTGCTTTCTTATTTTCCGGAAAATTCACATTCCAGGGCTTAGAGTGGGTGGTTAAAACGGCTAAAGTTGAGTTCTTATGCGATTTGCTTCAAACTCTTTTTCAAAGATCAATATGAAAATTCATTTAAAACTGCATACCAATTTTCTGGAAAATTCACATTCTCGGGTGGAAAGTGGGTGGCAAAAATGCCAAAGTTGAGATTTTGTGCGATTTGATTCAAACTTATTTTCAAAGATCATTATGAAAATTCATTTTAAGCTACTTACCCATTTTCCGGAAAATTCACATATCCGGGTGGAGAGTGGGTGGTAAAAAAGGCTAAAGTTGAGTTCTTATGCGATTTGCTTCATACTGATTTTCAAAGATCAATATGAAAATTCATTTAAAACTGCATACCAATTTTCTGGAAAATTCACGTTCTCGGGTGGAAAGTGGGTGGTTAAAAGGCCAAAGTTGAGTTCTTATGCGATTTTCTTCAAAATAAATTTCAAAGATCTTTATAACAATTCATTTAAAATTGCATACCAATTTTCCGGAAAATTCATATTCCCGGGTGGAAAGTGGGCGGTGAAAAGGCGAAAGTTGAGTTCTTATGCGATTTGCTTCATACTCATTTTCAAAGATCAATATGAAAATTCATTTAAAACTGCATACCAATTTTCTGGAAAATTCACCCCCCTGCGTGAAAAGTGGATGATAAATCGGGCGAAAGTTGAGTTTTTAGGCGATTTTCTTCAAAATCATTTTCAAAGATCTATATGAAAATTCATTTAAAACTACATACCAATTTTCCGGAAAATTCACATTCCCGGGTGGAAAGTGGGCGGTAAAAAGGCGAAAGTTGAGTTCTTATGCGATTTGCTTCAAACTCATGTTCAAAGATCTGTATGACAATTCATTTAATACTGCATATTAATTTTCCGGAAAATTCACTCCACTAGTTGGAAAGTGGGTGGTATAAAGGCGACAGTTGAGTTCTTATGCGATTTGCTTCATACTCATTTTCAAAGATCAATATGAAAAATCATTTAAAACTGCATACCAATTTTCTGAAAAATTCACATTCTCGAGTGGAGAGTGGGTGGTGAAAAAGGCTAAAGTTGAGTTCTTATGCGATTTGCTTTAAACTCATTTTCAAAGATCAATATGCAAATTCATTTAAAACTGCATACTAATTTTCCGGAAAATTCACTCCTCTGGGTAAAAAGTGGGTGGTATAAAGGCGAAAGTTGAGTTCTTATGCGATTTGCTTCAAACTCATTTTCAAAGATCAATATGACAGTTCATTTAATATTACATATTAATTTTCCGAAAAATTCACATTCCCGGGTGGAAAGTGGGTGGTATAAAGGCGAAAGTTGCGTTCTTATGCGATTTATTCCTAACTCATTTGCAAAGATCAATATGAAAATTCATTTAAAACTGCATACTTAGTTTCCGGAAAAATCACCCCTTGTGCGATTTGCTTCAAACTCATTTTCAAAGATCAATATGAAAATTCATTTAAAACTGCATACCAATTTTCTGGAAAATTCACATTCTCGGGTGGAAAGTGGGTGGCAAAAATGCCAAAGTTGAGATTTTGTGCGATTTGATTCAAACTTATTTTCAAAGATCATTATGAAAATTCATTTTAAACTACTTACCCATTTTCCGGAAAATTCACATTCCCGGGTGGAGAGTGGGTTGTAAAAAAGGCTTAAGTTGAGTTCTTATGCGATTTGCTTCATACTCATTTTCAAAGATCAATATGAAAATTCATTTAAAACTGCATACCAATTTTCTGGAAAATTCACGTTCTCGGGTGGAAAGTGGGTGGTTAAAAGGCCAAAGTTGAGTTCTTATGCGATTTTCTTCAAAATAAATTTCAAAGATCTTTATAACAATTCATTTAAAATTGCATACCAATTTTCCGGAAAATTCATATTCCCGGGTGGAAAGTGGGCGGTGAAAAGGCGAAAGTTGAGTTCTTATGCGATTTGCTTCATACTCATTTTCAAAGATCAATATGAAAATTCATTTAAAACTGCATACCAATTTTCTGGAAAATTCACCCCCCTGCGTGAAAAGTGGGTGATAAATCGGGCGAAAGTTGAGTTTTTAGGCGATTTTCTTCAAAATCTTTTTCAAAGATCTATATGAAAATTCATTTAAAACTACATACCAATTTTCCGGAAAATTCACATTCCCGGGTGGAAAGTGGGCGGTAAAAAGGCGAAAGTTGAGTTCTTATGCGATTTGCTTCAAACTCATGTTCAAAGATCTGTATGACAATTCATTTAATACTGCATATTAATTTTCCGGAAAATTCACTCCACTAGTTGGAAAGTGGGTGGTATAAAGGCGACAGTTGAGTTCTTATGCGATTTGCTTCATACTCATTTTCAAAGATCAATATGAAAAATCATTTAAAACTGCATACCAATTTTCTGGAAAATTCACATTCTCGAGTGGAGAGTGGATGGTGAAAAAGGCTAAAGTTGAGTTCTTATGCGATTTGCTTCAAACTCATTTTCAAAGATCAATATGACAGTTCATTTAATATTGCATATTAATTTTCCGAAAAATTCACATTCCCGGGTGGAAAGTGGGTGGTATAAAGGCGAAAGTTGAGTTCTTATGCGATTTGCTACATACTCATTTTCAAAGATCAATATGCAAATTCATTTAAAGCTGCATACCAATTTTCCGGAAAATTCACATTCTCGGGTGGAAAGTGGATGGTATAAAGGCTAAAGTTGAGTTGTTATGCGATTTGCTACATACTCATTTTCAAAGATCAATATGCAAATTAATTTAAAACTGCATACCAATTTTCCGGAAAATTCACATTCCCGGGTGGAAAGCGAGTGGTAAAAATGAAAAAGTGGAGTTCTTATGCGATTTGCTTCAAACTCATTTTCAAAGATCAATATGAAATTTCATTTAAAACTGCATACCAATTTTCCTTAAAATTCAACCCCCTGCGTGGAAAGTTGGTGGTAAATAGGGCGAAAGTTGAGTTCTTATGCGATTTTCTTCAAACTCATTTTCAAAGATCTGTATGACAATTCATTTAATATTGCATATTAATTTTCCGGAAAATTCACATTCCCGCGTGGAGAGTGGGTGGTAAAAAAGGCTAAAGTTTAGTTCTTATGCGATTTTCTTCAAACTCATTTTCAAAGATCTATATGAAAATTCATTTAAGACTGCATACCAATTTTCCGGAAAATTCACATTCCCGGGTGGAAAATGGGTGGTAAAAAGGCGAAAGTTGAGTTCTTATGCGATTTATTCCTAACTCATTTGGAAAGATCAATATGAAAATTCATTTAAAACTGCTTACTTATTTTCCGGAAAATTCACATTCTCGGGTGGAAAGTGGGTGGTATTAAGGCGAAAGTTGAGTTCTTATGCGATTTTCTTCAAAGACATTTTCAAAGATCATTATGAAAATTCATTTAAAACTGCATACCAATTTTCCTTAAATTTCACATTCCCGGGTGGAAAATGGGTGGTAAAAAGGCGAAAGTTGAGTTCTTATGCGATTTATTCCTAACTCATTTGGAAAGATCAATATGAAAATTCATTTAAAACTGCTTACTTATTTTCCGGAAAATTCACATTCTCGGGTGGAAAGTGGGAGGTATAAAGGCGAAAGTTGAGTTCTTATGCGATTTTCTTCAAAGACATTTTCAAAGATCAATATGACAGTTCATTTAATATTACATATTAATTTTCCGAAAAATTCACATTCCCGGGTGGAAAGTGGGTGGTATAAAGGCGAAAGTTGCGTTCTTATGCGATTTATTCCTAGCTCATTTGCAAAGATCAATATGAAAATTCATTTAAAACTGCATACTTAGTTTCCGGAAAAATCACCCCTTGTGCGATTTGCTTCAAACTCATTTTCAAAGATCAATATGAAAATTCATTTAAAACTGCATACCAATTTTCTGGAAAATTCACATTCTCGGGTGGAAAGTGGGTGGCAAAAATGCCAAAGTTGAGATTTTGTGCGATTTGATTCAAACTTATTTTCAAAGATCATTATGAAAATTCATTTTAAACTACTTACCCATTTTCCGGAAAATTCACATTCCCGGGTGGAGAGTGGGTTGTAAAAAAGGCTTAAGTTGAGTTCTTATGCGATTTGCTTCATACTCATTTTCAAAGATCAATATGAAAATTCATTTAAAACTGCATACCAATTTTCTGGAAAATTCACGTTCTCGGGTGGAAAGTGGGTGGTTAAAAGGCCAAAGTTGAGTTCTTATGCGATTTTCTTCAAAATAAATTTCAAAGATCTTTATAACAATTCATTTAAAATTGCATACCAATTTTCCGGAAAATTCATATTCCCGGGTGGAAAGTGGGCGGTGAAAAGGCGAAAGTTGAGTTCTTATGCGATTTGCTTCATACTCATTTTCAAAGATCAATATGAAAATTCATTTAAAACTGCATACCAATTTTCTGGAAAATTCACCCCCCTGCGTGAAAAGTGGGTGATAAATCGGGCGAAAGTTGAGTTTTTAGGCGATTTTCTTCAAAATCTTTTTCAAAGATCTATATGAAAATTCATTTAAAACTACATACCAATTTTCCGGAAAATTCACATTCCCGGGTGGAAAGTGGGCGGTAAAAAGGCGAAAGTTGAGTTCTTATGCGATTTGCTTCAAACTCATGTTCAAAGATCTGTATGACAATTCATTTAATACTGCATATTAATTTTCCGGAAAATTCACTCCACTAGTTGGAAAGTGGGTGGTATAAAGGCGACAGTTGAGTTCTTATGCGATTTGCTTCATACTCATTTTCAAAGATCAATATGAAAAATCATTTAAAACTGCATACCAATTTTCTGGAAAATTCACATTCTCGAGTGGAGAGTGGATGGTGAAAAAGGCTAAAGTTGAGTTCTTATGCGATTTGCTTCAAACTCATTTTCAAAGATCAATATGATAGTTCATTTAATATTGCATATTAATTTTCCGAAAAATTCACATTCCCGGGTGGAAAGTGGGTGGTATAAAGGCGAAAGTTGAGTTCTTATGCGATTTGCTACATACTCATTTTCAAAGATCAATATGCAAATTCATTTAAAGCTGCATACCAATTTTCCGGAAAATTCACATTCTCGGGTGGAAAGTGGATGGTATAAAGGCTAAAGTTGAGTTGTTATGCGATTTGCTACATACTCATTTTCAAAGATCAATATGCAAATTAATTTAAAACTGCATACCAATTTTCCGGAAAATTCACATTCCCGGGTGGAGAGTGGGTGGTAAAAAAGGCTAAAGTTTAGTTCTTATGCGATTTTCTTCAAACTCATTTTCAAAGATCTATATGAAAATTCATTTAAGACTGCATACCAATTTTCCGGAAAATTCACATTCCCGGGTGGAAAATGGGTGGTAAAAAGGCGAAAGTTGAGTTCTTATGCGATTTATTCCTAACTCATTTGGAAAGATCAATATGAAAATTCATTTAAAACTGCTTACTTATTTTCCGGAAAATTCACATTCTCGGGTGGAAAGTGGGTGGTATAAAGGCGAAAGTTGAGTTCTTATGCGATTTTCTTCAAAGACATTTTCAAAGATCATTATGAAAATTCATTTAAAACTGCATACCAATTTTCCTTAAATTTCACATTCCCGGGTGGAAAATGGGTGGTAAAAAGGCGAAAGTTGAGTTCTTATGCGATTTATTCCTAACTCATTTGGAAAGATCAATATGAAAATTCATTTAAAACTGCTTACTTATTTTCCGGAAAATTCACATTCTCGGGTGGAAAGTGGGAGGTATAAAGGCGAAAGTTGAGTTCTTATGCGATTTTCTTCAAACTCATTTTCAAAGATCTATATGAAAATTCATTTAAGACTGCATACCAATTTTCCGGAAAATTCACATTCCCGGGTGGAAAATGGGTGGTAAAAAGGCGAAAGTTGAGTTCTTATGCGATTTATTCCTAACTCATTTGGAAAGATCAATATGAAAATTCATTTAAAACTGCTTACTTATTTTCCGGAAAATTCACATTCTCGGGTGGAAAGTGGGTGGTATAAAGGCGAAAGTTGAGTTCTTATGCGATTTTCTTCAAACTCATTTTCAAAGATCTGTATGACAATTCATTTAATATTGCATATTAATTTTCCGGAAAATTCACATTCCCGCGTGGAGAGTGGGTGGTAAAAAAGGCTAAAGTTTAGTTCTTATGCGATTTTCTTCAAACTCATTTTCAAAGATCTATATGAAAATTCATTTAAGACTGCATACCAATTTTCCGGAAAATTCACATTCCCGGGTGGAAAATGGGTGGTAAAAAGGCGAAAGTTGAGTTCTTATGCGATTTATTCCTAACTCATTTGGAAAGATCAATATGAAAATTCATTTAAAACTGCTTACTTATTTTCCGGAAAATTCACATTCTCGGGTGGAAAGTGGGTGGTATAAAGGCGAAAGTTGAGTTCTTATGCGATTTTCTTCAAAGACATTTTCAAAGATCATTATGAAAATTCATTTAAAACTGCATACCAATTTTCCTTAAATTTCACATTCCCGGGTGGAAAATGGGTGGTAAAAAGGCGAAAGTTGAGTTCTTATGCGATTTATTCCTAACTCATTTGGAAAGATCAATATGAAAATTCATTTAAAACTGCTTACTTATTTTCCGGAAAATTCACATTCTCGGGTGGAAAGTGGGAGGTATAAAGGCGAAAGTTGAGTTCTTATGCGATTTTCTTCAAAGACATTTTCAAAGATCATTATGAAAATTCATTTAAAACTGCATACCAATTTTCCTTAAATTTCACATTCCCGGGTGGAAAATGGGTGGTAAAAAGGCGAAAGTTGAGTTCTTATGCGATTTATTCCTTACTCATTTGGAAAGATCAATATGAAAATTCATTTAAAACTGCTTACTTATTTTCCTCAAATTCACCCCTTATGCGATTTGCTTCAAACTCATTTTCAAAGATCAATATGCAAATTCATTTAAAACTGCATACTAATTTTCCGGAAAATGCACCCCTCTGGGTAGAAAGTGGGTGGTATAAAGGCGAAAGTTGAGTTCTTATGCGATTTTCTTCAAACTCATTTTCAAAGATCTATATGAAAATTCATTTAAGACTGCATACCAATTTTCCGGAAAATTCACATTCCCGGGTGGAAAATGGGTGGTAAAAAGGCGAAAGTTGAGTTCTTATGCGATTTATTCCTAACTCATTTGGAAAGATCAATATGAAAATTCATTTAAAACTGCTTACTTATTTTCCGGAAAATTCACATTCTCGGGTGGAAAGTGGGTGGTATAAGGGCGAAAGTTGAGTTTTTGTGCGATTTGATTCAAACTCATTTTCAAAGATCAATATGAAATTTCATTTAAAACTGCATACCAATTTTCCTTAAAATTCAACCCCCTGGGTGGAAAGTTGGTGGTAAATAGGGCGAAAGTAGAGTTCTTATGCGATTTGCTTCAAACTCATTTTCAAAGATCAATAAGCAAATTCATTTAAAACTGCATACTAATTTTCCGGAAAATTCACCCCTCTGGGTGGAAAGTGGGTGGTATAAAGGCGAAAGTTGAGTTCTTATGCGATTTGCTACAAACTCATTTTCAAAGATCAATATGAAAATTCATTTTAAGCTGCATACCAATTTTCCGGAAAATTCACAGTCCCGGGGTGAGAGTGGGTGGTATATAGGCTAAAGTTGAGTTCATATGCGATTAATTCCTAACTCATTTGCAAACATCAATCTGAAAATTCATTTAAAACTACTTACCCATTTTCCGGAAAATTCACATTCCCGGGTGAAAAGTGTGTAGTAAAATGGCGAAAGTTGAGTTCTTATGTGATTATTTCCCAACTCATTTGCAAAGATCAATATGAAAATTAATTTAATAATTTAAAGGCCAAAGTTGAGTTCTTATGCGATTTGCTTCAAAGACATTTTCAAAGATCTTTATGAAAATTCATTTAAAACTGCATACCAATTTTCTGGCAAATAGGATATAGTTGAGTTCTCAAACTCATTTTCAAAGATCAATATGACAATTCATTTAATATTGCATATAAATTTTCCGGAAAATTCACATTCCCGGGTGGAGAGTGGGTGGTAAAAAGGCTAAAGTTGAGTTCTTATGCGATTTGCTTCATACTCATTTTCAAAGATCAATATGAAAATTCATTTAAAACTCCATTCCAATTTTCTGGAAAATTCACATTCTCGGGTGGAAAGTGGGTGGTTAACAGGCCAAAGTTGAGTTCTTATGCGATTTTCTTCAAAATCATTTTCAAAGATCTATATGACAATTCATTTAATATTGCATATAAATTTTCCGGAAAATTCACATTCCCGGGTGGAGAGTGGGTGGTAAAAAGGCTAAAGTTGAGTTCTTATGCGATTTGCTTCATACTCATTTTCAAAGATCAATATGAAAATTCATTTAAAACTCCATTCCAATTTTCTGGAAAATTCACATTCTCTGGTGGAAAGTGGGTGGTTAACAGGCCAAAGTTAAGTTCTTATGCGATTTTCTTCAAACTTAATTTCAAAGATCTTTATAACAATGCATTTAAAATTGCATACCAATTTTAAGGAAAATTCACCCCCCTTAGTGAAAAGTGGGTGATAAATCGGGCGAAAGTTGAGTTTTTATGCGATTTTCTTCAAAATCATTTTCAAAGATCTATGTGAAAATTCATTTTAAACTGCATACCAATTTTCCGGAAAATTCACATTCCCGGGTGGAGAGTGGGTGGTAAAAAGGCGAAAGTTGAGTTCTTATGCGATTTGCTTCAAAGTCATTTTCAAAGATCAATATGAAATTTCATTTAAAACCGCATACCAATTTTCCGGAATATGCAACCTCCTGGGTGGAAAGTGGGTGGCAAAGAGGGCGAAAGTAGAGTTCTATTGCGATTTTCTTCAAACTCAATTTCAAAGATCTTTATAACAATTCATTTAAAATACCAATACCAAAATACCAAAATACCAACCAATAAAATACCGGAAAATTCACATTCACGGGTGGAAAGTGGGTAGTTATAAGGCCAAAGTTGAGTTTAAATGTGATTTTCTTCAAACTCAATTTCAAAGATCTTTAAAAAAATTCTTTTAAAATTGCATACCAATTTTCCGGAAAATTCACCCCCCTGCGTGAAAAGTGGGTGATAAATCGGGCGAAAGTTAAGTTTTTATGCGATTTTCTTCAAAATCATTTTCAAAGATCTATGTGAAAATTCATTTTAAACTGCATATAAATTTTCCGGAAAATTCACATTCCCGGGTTGAGAGTGGGTGGTAAAAAAGGCGAAAGTTCAGTGCTTATGCGGTTTGCTTCATACTCAATTTCAAATATCAATATGAAAATTCATTTAAAACTACATATAATTTTTTCGGAAAATTCACATTCCCGGGTGGAAAGTGGGTGATAAAAAGGCGAAAGTTGAGTTCTTATGCGATTTGCTTCAAACTCATGTTCAAAGATCTGTATGACAATTCATTTAATATTGCATACCAATTTTCCGGAAAATTCACATTCCCGGGTGGAAAAGGGTGATAAAAAGGCGAAAGTTGAGTTCTTATGCGATTTGCTACACAATCATTTTCAAAGATCAATATGAAAATTCATTTAAAACTGCATACCAATTTTCCGGAAAATTCACATTCCCGGGTGGAAAGTGGGTAGTTATAAGGCCAAAGTTGAGTTCAAATGTGATTTTCTTCAAACTCAATTTCAAAGATCTTTATAAAAATTCATTTAAGACTGCATATGCAAATTCATTTAAAACTGCATACCAATTTTCCGGAAAATTCACATTCCCGGGTGGAAAGTGGGCGGTAAAAAGGCGAAAGTTGAGTTCTTATGCGATTTGCTTCAAACTCATGTTCAAAGATCTGTATGACAATTCATTTAATATTGCATATTAATTTTCTGGAAAATTCACCCCACTGGTTGGGGTGGTATAAAGGCGAAAGTTGAGTTTTTATGCGATTTTCTTCATACTCAATTTCAAAGATCAATATGAAAATGCATTTAAAACTGCAAGCCAATTTTCTGGAAAATTCACTTTCTCGGGTGGAAAGTGGGTGGTAAAAGGACAAAGTTGAGTTCTTATGCGATTTGCTTCAAACTCATGTTCAAAGATCTGTATGACAATTCATTTAATATTGCATATTAATTTTCTGGAAAATTCACCCCACTGGTTGGCGCGGTAAAAAGGCGAAAGTTGAGTTCTTATGCGATTTGCTTCAAACTCATGTTCAAAGATCTGTATGACAATTCATTTAAAATTGCATACCAATTTTCCGGAAAATTCATATTCCCGGGTGGAAAGTGGGCGGTGAAAAGTTGAAAGTTGAGTTCTTATGCGATTTGCTTCATACTCATTTTCAAAGATCAATATGAAAATTCATTTAAAACTGCATACCAATTTTCTGGAAAATTCACCCCCCTGCGTGAAAAGTGGGTGATAAATCGGGCGAAAGTTGAGTTTTTAGGCGATTTTCTTCAAAATCTTTTTCAAAGTCATCGTTTCGCTTCGCATTCGCCAACGGACGTGTTTTTTTCTTGCTCCTCGCATTTGTTTATTTTTCCTCGTTTTAAACGTTTTATTTTGCGTATTTTTTGTTTATTAATAATCAGTGACTTGTGTTAAACATCGGTGTGTGAAACACAGTCATTATAGTCTTTAACAGACTATTTTCTTAAATTAATTTTTTAATTTGTGTTTAAACACAACAACAAACGTTTGTGCAGTTGCACTGTTTTGTTTTTGTGTTTTTACTCTCGCTAAGTCTCGCTCAACGCGCTCTATCCATAACCTCTCTCTCCCGCGCTTTCATTAAATTGAACACAACAACAAACGTTTGTGCAATTGCACTGTTTTGTTTTTGTGTTTTTACTCTCGCTAAGTCTCTCAACGCGCTCTATCCATAAACTCTCTCTCCCGCGCTTTCATTAATTTTGGTGGTGGCTTTGGTTTAGTTTGCTCTTTTCCCTCTCTAAACCTATTCCGTTGTGCTTTCGGACGTCGCGCTCGCGCAGTTGTTGTTTTTTGTGTTTAGTGTTTTCGTTTAGTGTTGTTGTTGTTGTGTGTAAGTAACTAACAGCAGTACTTGCGATTAACCCTAGTGTGCATATTTATTTTCTATTTTTTTTTATTTCTTTTACTTATTTTGTCTGCGTCTAATTTAATTATTTTCTCAGTGCCCTTATTTTTTTTCGTTTATTCTTTTATAATCAATTTAAGTAGCTTTGCCTTTTAAAAATGTATGTCTGCTACAATAAAAATTGCCAGGTTCGAGCAAACGTGAAGATGGGTTTTGTTTGTTGCTGGCTGTGTGATAATGTCTCACACGAAAAATGTGCTGGCCTTAACGGCCGTATTATTGACCTGATTGAGTCCAAATCAGGCTTAAAATGGACATGTGAATCTTGTAGGGATATTGAAAGGGATATGATGGGATTCATGAGGCAGACTAAGATGGGCTTTGGAGATATTTTCGGGCGGTTTAAAAAACTGTTCGATGGTTTCTCGGCTTTGGACAGGGAATTCAAAGGTATGAAACTTTTGAATGAGTCTCCAAAGCGTAAAAAGGCCAATCTTAGGTTGTCAATTGGCCCTAATGAACTTTCTGTCCCAACACATTTGTCCATACCATCCGCTCCATCATTAATAAATTTTTCATCCCCATCTCCTCACACCACTGTCAGTATGAACGAAAACAAAGACTTACCCATGGATGTTGTTCATACTGAAACCGAAGAGATTTCTGATCCGGGGTGTAGTAGTTTGACTGCTAACATATCTGCGGTATCAAATAGTCCATCAATCGAGGCTGTAGCTTCACCTGAAGTTACTGCTGCGGTTGATAATAAGACTCTTGTAGGTGTTCCACCAAAAAAACAAATTTTTGTTTCTAGGCTTGCTCCTGGTACCACATCTGATGATGTCAAGGCCTTTATTCAGGCCAAATATCAAGCCAATATTACGGTGGAAAAATTCAAATTTTCATATATTCGGGAAATTTCTTCATTTAAAATAAGTGTTCCGGCCGAACATTTCAATAAAATTTGTTGCAAAGAGTTTTGGCCTGACCACTTAATTATAAAAGAATATACTGCAAAAAAGAAAAATCGGATCCCGGTTGCACTTCCTTCATTACCTGGTAGTAGTAGTAGAACTAACACTCAACCTCAGGTAGTTTCTGATAGCACAAAAAACTAAAATCCTCCCTCTCACTAGGCTATCAGAATGTAAGAGGTATTTGTACTAAACTTACTAATCTTTATTTAAATAGTCTTTCCTTTAATTTTAATGTCATTGCCTTTTCCGAAACTTGGCTAAGGCCTGATATTCTTAACTCTGAAATTTTCATAAACAAATTCTCCATCTATCGAAAAGATCGCCCATTTCGTCGAGGTGGCGGTGTACTTATCGCTGTTAATGCTGATTTAGCTTCTGAATTAGTAGTGACCGATAATTCGATAGATATTGAATTTGTTGCTATTAAGTTGTGTATTTGTGGTGTATCGCTGTTTATTACTTGTTCTTACATTCCTCCTTCTTCTGATAATTCTGTTTATTTAGATCATTCTTCTGCTATTAGTTCTGTTATATCTATGCTTTCCGATCGCGACTTTCTTGTAGTTCTTGGTGATTTCAATATTACTGGAACTACATGGATTTCTAGTTCCAATACTAATGTTTTGACTGCCACGGGTCAAAATGATTTTCTGGACAATTTATTTGGGATGTCATTGTGTCAAATCAATAATATCCCGAATTCTTTGAACAGATTTCTTGATTTGATTTTTGTTTTAGATCCCTCTTTCTTATCTATCTCCCGTACAGAACCTATATCCTATCCTGAAGATCCTTATCATCCAACTTTGGAGGTGCTGATGGATTTGCCATCCCGGGTGTTAAGTCCTTGTAACAACCCTACGGGTCGAGTTCGCCTTTTTCGGAAAACCGATTTTCATAAACTGTCTCAGCTTTTATCGCAGACTGATTGGTCTCAGCTATATAGGTGCAGAGACATGGATTGTGCAATTACGATTTTTTATGCAACTTTAAACTCTTTACTTGACATATGTGTCCCAATGTGTAATCCACGTAGGTCTAACAAACCTGTTTGGTTTACACGGGATTTAACATACTTGAAAAATAGAAAGTCAAGATTATATAAAAAATTCAAGGAAACTGGCTCCTCTTTTGATTTCTCACAATTTCTGATTGCTCGATCCAGCTTCTCTGCCCTGAATAGCCAGTGTTATAAGGATTACCTTAGAAAATGTAGGCTGCAGTTTCAACAGGACCCTAAACAGTTTTATACCTTCGTTAATGCGAAGCGTAATTCATCAGCACTTCCATCAACCGTATATTTTGAAAAAATGACTGCAGACACAAATCAGGCTATCGCCGATTTGTTTGCTGATTTTTTTCAAACGACTTATAGTTCTTATACTAACCATTTAGATTTGTCTTATCCTTATCATGTAAATGTCTCTAATTGCATTTTTGAACCTTTGATCACAGAAGGTTCGCTACTAAGCGATCTAAAAGCCATTAAACCCGTATTTTCACCGGGGCCTGATGGAATACCAGGCTGTATACTTAAGTACTGTGCTGAAGGTCTTTTGAGACCCCTTTATAACTTATTTAATCTTTCCGTGGAGTTGTGCACTTTTCCAATGATTTGGAAAGAATCATTCATAATTCCTCTCCTCAAAAAAGGAAACAAGTCTAATGTTCAAAACTATAGAGGTATATCTAAGTTGTCCGCCATCCCTAAAATTTTTGAGAAATTAATAACTTCTCAACTACAACATTTTTGTAGATCTATTGTTTCACCCAGCCAGCATGGGTTTGTGAAATATAGATCTACTACCACTAACTTATTGGAATTCACCTCTTTTGTTATAAGGGGCTTTCAAAATAAAATGCAAACAGATGTCATTTACACTGATTTCAGTAAAGCTTTTGACTCCGTTAATCATTCCCTTTTAATTCATAAGCTTAATCTTTTTGGATTACCAAATAACTTAATTCTTTGGATCTCTAGTTATCTAAATTTAAGAACCCAAAAAGTTCATTTTAAAGGCTTAGCTTCTAAGTCTGTTCAAGTTACTTCTGGAGTACCACAAGGAAGCCATCTCGGCCCTTTATTATTTACTCTTTTTATTAATGACTTGCCTTCTGTAATAAATCACTCTCGGGTACTAATGTACGCCGACGATGTAAAGCTCTGTTTGTCTGCTAATAACTCTCAATCTGGTCAGAATTTGCAAACTGATCTTGATAGTTTTCAAACTTGGTGTCGAGTAAATTTATTAAATCTTAATTGCAGTAAGTGCAACGTAATGTCCTTTTATAGGCGAATGCCATATTTTAATAACTATTTTCTTAATGGTAAACCACTTGAACGTATTGAGTCGGTTGTTGATTTGGGTATTCTTTTAGATCCTAAGCTTAAGTTTGACAAGCATATCTTATCGATGACTAATCGTGCCTATGGTGTCCTTGGTTTCATAAAGCGTTGGTCAAAGGAATTTGACGATCCCTATGTTACTAAAACTCTTTATACCTCACTTGTTCGACCAATTCTGGAATATGGATCTTGTATATGGTGTCCCCAGTACAAGATTCATCAGGACAGAATAGAGTCTATACAAAAACAATTTCTTCTCTTTGCCCTCCGGGGCTTTAATTGGAATCCTAACATTCGCATGCCTCCTTACCGTAGTAGACTCTTACTAATAAATCTCCCCTCTCTTTCTGATCGTAGAACCATGCTTGGTATAATATTTTTACATAAACTAATTAACGGCGAAATTGATTCTTCTGAATTAATCAGCCAAATTAGTTTTGCTATTCCTATTAGAAGTACAAGAAACTTTCTCCCTCTTTCTCTTCAAACCTGCAGTACTAACTACGCTATTCATAACCCTTTTCGTATTTTATGTTCTGATTATAACAATCTTTTTCATGTTATAAGTAATGCTTCATCTATTCCTACACTTAGAACTTCACTCCTTTCTCACCTATCTAATTTGTAGGTCTTGTATTTCATATTTTTGTATTTTTGTATTTTTTTTTTTTTTTTTTGGTATTTTTGCCTGTAGTTATTTGTTTGTATCTTTAGTGTATTTCTAACATACTAACTTCTTGATCTGATTGGGTTTTTTCTGGGTTTTCCCCAATCCAGGCAACTAATGTTGGATCAATTTTTTTGAGGCTTATTACCCAGAAATAATTTTTAATTTTTTATTTTATGCTTTTTTAATTTAAAATTTTTTTAAATTTTAATAATAATTTTAATAATAGTTTTAAAAATAATTTTATTTAATTTTTTAAATTTTAACTTTTTCTGTTGTCGATTGTTATTAGTCGACATTAAACTAAATTAAATAAATAAATAAATAAAAAAGATCTATATGAAAATTCATTTAAAACTACATACCAATTTTCCGGAAAATTCACATTCCCGGGTGGAAAGTGGGCGGTAAAAAGGCGAAAGTTGAGTTCTTATGCGATTTGCTTCAAACTCATGTTCAAAGATCTGTATGACAATTCATTTAATACTGCATATTAATTTTCCGGAAAATTCACTCCACTAGTTGGAAATTGGGTGGTATAAAGGCGACAGTTGAGTTCTTATGCGATTTGCTTCATACTCATTTTCAAAGATCAATATGAAAAATCATTTAAAACTGCATACCAATTTTCTGGAAAATTCACATTCTCGAGTGGAGAGTGGGTGGTGAAAAAGGCTAAAGTTGAGTTCTTATGCGATTTGCTTCAAACTCATTTTCAAAGATCAATATGACAGTTCATTTAATATTGCATATTAATTTTCCGAAAAATTCACATTCCCGGGTGGAAAGTGGGTGGTATAAAGGCGAAAGTTGAGTTCTTATGCGATTTGCTACATACTCATTTTCAAAGATCAATATGCAAATTCATTTAAAACTGCATACCAATTTTCCGGAAAATTCACATTCTCGGGTGGAAAGTGGATGGTATAAAGGCTAAAGTTGAGTTGTTATGCGATTTGCTACATACTCATTTTCAAAGATCAATATGAAAATTAATTTAAAACTGCATACCAATTTTCCGGAAAATTCACATTCCCGGGTGGAAAGCGAGTGGTAAAAATGAAAAAGTGGAGTTCTTATGCGATTTGCTTCAAACTCATTTTCAAAGATCAATATGAAATTTCATTTAAAACTGCATACCAATTTTCCTTAAAATTCAGCCCCCTGCGTGGAAAGTTGGTGGTGAAAAGGACAAAGTTGAGTTCTTATGCGATTTGCTTCAAACTCATGTTCAAAGATCTGTATGACAATTCATTTAATATTGCATATTAATTTTCTGGAAAATTCACCCCACTGGTTGGGGCGGTAAAAAGGCGAAAGTTGAGTTCTTATGCGATTTGCTTCAAACTCATGTTCAAAGATCTGTATGACAATTCATTTAAAATTGCATACCAATTTTCCGGAAAATTCATATTCCCGGGTGGAAAGTGGGCGGTGAAAAGTTAAAAGTTGAGTTCTTATGCGATTTGCTTCATACTCATTTTCAAAGATCAATATGAAAATTCATTTAAAACTGCATACCAATTTTCTGGAAAATTCACCCCCCTGCGTGAAAAGTGGGTGATAAATCGGGCGAAAGTTGAGTTTTTAGGCGATTTTCTTCAAAATCTTTTTCAAAGATCTATATGAAAATTCATTTAAAACTACATACCAATTTTCCGGAAAATTCACATTCCCGGGTGGAAAGTGGGCGGTAAAAAGGCGAAAGTTGAGTTCTTATGCGATTTGCTTCAAACTCATGTTCAAAGATCTGTATGACAATTCATTTAATACTGCATATTAATTTTCCGGAAAATTCACTCCACTAGTTGGAAATTGGGTGGTATAAAGGCGACAGTTGAGTTCTTATGCGATTTGCTTCATACTCATTTTCAAAGATCAATATGAAAAATCATTTAAAACTGCATACCAATTTTCTGGAAAATTCACATTCCCGCGTGGAGAGTGGGTGGTAAAAAAGGCTAAAGTTTAGTTCTTATGCGATTTTCTTCAAACTCATTTTCAAAGATCTATATGAAAATTCATTTAAGACTGCATACCAATTTTCCGGAAAATTCACATTCCCGGGTGGAAAGTGGGTGGTAAAAAGGCGAAAGTTGAGTTCTTATGCGATTTATTCCTAACTCATTTGGAAAGATCAATATGAAAATTCATTTAAAACTGCTTACTTATTTTCCGGAAAATTCACATTCTCGGGTGGAAAGTGGGTGGTATAAAGGCGAAAGTTGAGTTCTTATGCGATTTTCTTCAAAAACATTTTCAAAGATCATTATGAAAATTCATTTAAAACTGCATACCAATTTTCCTTAAATTTCACATTCCCGGGTGGAAAATGGGTGGTAAAAAGGCGAAAGTTGAGTTCTTATGCGATTTATTCCTAACTCATTTGGAAAGATCAATATGAAAATTCATTTAAAACTGCTTACTTATTTTCCGGAAAATTCACATTCTCGGGTGGAAAGTGGGAGGTATAAAGGCGAAAGTTGAGTTCTTATGCGATTTTCTTCAAAGACATTTTCAAAGATCATTATGAAAATTCATTTAAAACTGCATACCAATTTTCCTTAAATTTCACATTCCCGGGTGGAAAATGGGTGGTAAAAAGGCGAAAGTTGAGTTCTTATGCGATTTATTCCTTACTCATTTGGAAAGATCAATATGAAAATTCATTTAAAACTGCTTACTTATTTTCCGGAAATTCACCCCTTATGCGATTTGCTTCAAACTCATTTTCTAAGATCAATATGCAAATTCATTTAAAACTGCATACTAATTTTCCGGAAAATGCACCCCTCTGGGTAGAAAGTGGGTGGTATAAAGGCGAAAGTTGAGTTCTTATGCGATTTTCTTCAAACTCATTTTCAAAGATCTATATGAAAATTCATTTAAGACTGCATACCAATTTTCCGGAAAATTCACATTCCCGGGTGGAAAATGGGTGGTAAAAAGGCGAAAGTTGAGTTCTTATGCGATTTATTCCTAACTCATTTGGAAAGATCAATATGAAAATTCATTTAAAACTGCTTACTTATTTTCCGGAAAATTCACATTCTCGGGTGGAAAGTGGGTGGTATAAGGGCGAAAGTTGAGTTCTTATGCGATTTTCTTCAAAGACATTTTCAAAGATCATTATGAAAATTCATTTAAAACTGCATACCAATTTTCTCTAAAATTCACATTCTCGGGTGGAAAGTGGGTGGCAAAAATGCCAAAGTTGAGTTTTTGTGCGATTTGATTCAAACTCATTTTCAAAGATCAATATGAAATTTCATTTAAAACTGCATACCAATTTTCCTTAAAATTCAACCCCCTGGGTGGAAAGTTGGTGGTAAATAGGGCGAAAGTAGAGTTCTTATGCGATTTGCTTCAAACTCATTTTCAAAGATCAATAAGCAAATTCATTTAAAACTGCATACTAATTTTCCGGAAAATTCACCCCTCTGGGTAGAAAGTGGGTGGTATAAAGGCGAAAGTTGAGTTCTTATGCGATTTGCTACAAACTCATTTTGAAAGATCAATATGAAAATTCATTTTAAGCTGCATACCAATTTTCCGGAAAATTCACAGTCCCGGGGTGAGAGTGGGTGGTATATAGGCTAAAGTTGAGTTCATATGCGATTAATTCCTAACTCATTTGCAAACATCAATCTGAAAATTCATTTAAAACTACTTACCCATTTTCCGGAAAATTCACATTCCCGGGTGAAAAGTGTGTAGTAAAATGGCGAAAGTTGAGTTCTTATGTGATTATTTCCCAACTCATTTGCAAAGATCAATATGAAAATTAATTTAATAATTTAAAGGCCAAAGTTGAGTTCTTATGCGATTTGCTTCAAAGACATTTTCAAAGATCTTTATGAAAATTCATTTAAAACTGCATACCAATTTTCTGGCAAATAGGATATAGTTGAGTTCTCAAACTCATTTTCAAAGATCAATATGACAATTCATTTAATATTGCATATAAATTTTCCGGAAAATTCACATTCCCGGGTGGAGAGTGGGTGGTAAAAAGGCTAAAGTTGAGTTCTAATGCGATTTGCTTCATACTCATTTTCAAAGATCAATATGAAAATTCATTTAAAACTCCATTCCAATTTTCTGGAAAATTCACATTCTCGGGTGGAAAGTGGGTGGTTAACAGGCCAAAGTTGAGTTCTTATGCGATTTTCTTCAAAATCATTTTCAAAGATCTATATGACAATTCATTTAATATTGCATATAAATTTTCCGGAAAATTCACATTCCCGGGTGGAGAGTGGGTGGTAAAAAGGCTAAAGTTGAGTTCTTATGCGATTTGCTTCATACTCATTTTCAAAGATCAATATGAAAATTCATTTAAAACTCCATTCCAATTTTCTGGAATATTCACATTCTCTGGTGGAAAGTGGGTGGTTAACAGGCCAAAGTTAAGTTCTTATGCGATTTTCTTCAAACTTAATTTCAAAGATCTTTATAACAATGCATTTAAAATTGCATACCAATTTTAAGGAAAATTCACCCCCCTGAGTGAAAAGTGGGTGATAAATCGGGCGAAAGTTGAGTTTTTATGCGATTTTCTTCAAAATCATTTTCAAAGATCTATGTGAAAATTCATTTTAAACTGCATACCAATTTTCCGGAAAATTCACATTCCCGGGTGGAGAGTGGGTGGTAAAAAGGCGAAAGTTGAGTTCTTATGCGATTTGCTTCAAAGTCATTTTCAAAGATCAATATGAAATTTCATTTAAAACCGCATACCAATTTTCCGGAATATGCAACCTCCTGGGTGGAAAGTGGGTGGCAAAGAGGGCGAAAGTAGAGTTCTATTGCGATTTTCTTCAAACTCAATTTCAAAGATCTTTATAACAATTCATTTAAAATACCAATACCAAAATACCAAAATACCAACCAATAAAATACCGGAAAATTCACATTCACGGGTGGAAAGTGGGTAGTTATAAGGCCAAAGTTGAGTTTAAATGTGATTTTCTTCAAACTCAATTTCAAAGATCTTTAAGAAAATTCTTTTAAAATTGCATACCAATTTTCCGGAAAATTCACCCCCCTGCGTGAAAAGTGGGTGATAAATCGGGCGAAAGTTAAGTTTTTATACGATTTTCTTCAAAATCATTTTCAAAGATCTATGTGAAAATTCATTTTAAACTGCATATAAATTTTCCGGAAAATTCACATTCCCGGGTTGAGAGTGGGTGGTAAAAAAGGCGAAAGTTCAGTGCTTATGCGGTTTGCTTCATACTCAATTTCAAATATCAATATGAAAATTCATTTAAAACTACATATAATTTTTTCGGAAAATTCTTATTCCCGGGTGGAAAGTGGGTGATAAAAAGGCGAAAGTTGAGTTCTTATGCGATTTTCTTCATACTCATTTTCAAAGATCAATATGAAAATTCATTTAAAACTGCATACCAATTTTCTGGAAAATTCACATTCTCGGGTGGAAAGTGGGTGGCAAAAATGCCAAAGTTGAGTTTTTGTGCGTTTTGATTCAAACTCATTTTCAAAGATCAATATGAAATTTCATTTAAAACTGCATACCAATTTTCCTTAAAATTCAACCCCCTGGGTGGAAAGTTGGTGGTAAATCGGGCGAAAGTTGAGTTTTTATGCGATTTTCTTCAAAATCATTTTCAAAGATCTCTGTGAGAATTCATTTTAAGCTGCATACCAATTTTCCGGAAAATTCACATTCGCGGGTTGAGAGTGGGTGGTAAAAAAGGCGAAAGTTGAGTTCTTATGCGATTTGCTTCAAACTCGTTTCCAAAGATCAATATAAAAATTCATTTAAGACTGCATATGCAAATTCATTTAAAACTGCATACCAATTTTCCGGAAAATTCACATTCCCGGGTGGAAAGTGGGTAGTTATATGGCCAAAGTTGAGTTCTAATTTTCTAATTTCTAATGATTTTCTTCAAACTCAATTCAAAGATCTTTATAAAAATTCATTTAAAATTGCATTCCAATTTTCCGGAAAATTCACCCCCCTGCGTTAAAAGTGGGTGATAAATCGGGCGAAAGTTGAGTTTTTATGCGATTGTCTTCAAAATCATTTTCAAAGATCTATGTAAAAATTCATTTTAAACTGCATATCAATTTTCCGGAAAATTCACTTTCCCGGGTGGAAAGTGGGTGGTTATAAGGCCAAAGTTGAGTTCTAAAGCGATTTTCTTCAAACTCAATTTCAAAGATCTTTATAAAAATTCATTTTAAATTGCATACCAATTTTCCGGAAAGTTCACCCCCTGGGTGAAAAGTGGGTGATAAATCGGGCGAAAGTTGAGTTTTTATGCGATTTTCTTCAAAATCATTTTCAAAGATCTCTGTGAGAATTCATTTTAAGCTGCATACCAATTTTCCGGAAAATTCACATTCCCGGGTTGAGAGTGGGTGGTAAAAAAGGCGAAAGTTGAGTTCTTATGCGGTTTGCTTCATACGCATTTTCAAATATCAATATGAAAATTCATTTAAATCTGCATACCAATTTTACGGAAAATTCACATTCCCGGGTGGAAAGTGGGTGGTAAAAAAGCGAAAGTTGAGTTCTTATGCGATTTGCTTCAAACTCATGTTCAAAGATCTGTATGACAATTCATTTAATATTGCAATACTGTTTCGCTTCGCATTCGCCAACGGACGTGGTTTTTTCTTGCTCCTCGCATTTGTTTATTTTTCCTCGTTTTAAACGTTTTATTTTGCGTCTTTTTTGTTTATTAATAATCAGTGACTTGTGTTAAACATCGGTTGTGTGAAACACAGTCATTATAGTCTTTAACAGACTATTTTCTTAAATTAATTTTTTAATTTGTGTTTAAACACAACAACAAACGTTTGTGCAGTTGCACTGTTTTGTTTTTGTGTTTTTACTCTCGCTAAGTCTCGCTCAACGCGCTCTATCCATAACCTCTCTCTCCCGCGCTTTCATTAAATTGAACACAACAACAAACGTTTGTGCAATTGCACTGTTTTGTTTTTGTGTTTTTACTCTCGCTAAGTCTCTCAACGCGCTCTATCCATAAACTCTCTCTCCCGCGCTTTCATTAATTTTGGTGGTGGCTGTGGTTTAGTTTGCTCTTTTCCCTCTCTAAACCTATTCCGTTGTGCTTTCGGTCGTCGCGCTCGCGCAGTTGTTGTTTTTTGTGTTTAGTGTTTTCTTTTAGTGTTGTTGTTGTTGTGTGTAAGTAACTAACAGCAGTACTTGCGATTAACCCTAGTGTGCATGTTTATTTTCTATTTTTTATTTTTTTATTTTTTTTACTTATTTTGTCTGCGTCTAATTTAATTATTTTCTCAGTGCCCTTATTTTTTTTCGTTCATTCTTTTATAATCAATTTAAGTAGCTTTGCCTTTTAAAAATGTATGTCTGCTACAATAAAAATTGCCAGGTTCGAGCAAACGTGAAGATGGGTTTTGTTTGTTGCTGGCTGTGTGATAATGTCTCACACGAAAAATGTGCTGGCCTTAACGGCCGTATTATTGACCTGATTGAGTCCAAATCAGGCTTAAAATGGACATGTGAATCTTGTAGGGATATTGAAAGGGATATGATGGGATTCATGAGGCAGACTAAGATGGGCTTTGGAGATATTTTCGGGCGGTTTAAAAAACTGTTCGATGGTTTCTCGGCTTGGGACAGGGAATTCAAAGGTATGAAACTTTTGAATGAGTCTCCAAAGCGTAAAAAAGCCAATCTTAGGTTGTCAATTGGCCCTAATGAACTTTCTGTCCCAACACATTTGTCCATACCATCCGCTCCATCATTAATAAATTTTTCATCCCCATCTCCTCACACCACTGTCAGTATGAACGAAATCAAAGACTTACCCATGGATGTTGTTCATACTGAAACCGAAGAGATTTCTGATCCGAGGTGTAGTAGTTTGACTGCTAACATATCTGCGGGATCAAATAGTCCATCAATCGAGGCTGTAGATTCACCTGAAGTTACTGCTGCGGTTGATAATAAGACTCTTGTAGGTGTTCCACCAAAAAAACAAATTTTTGTTTCTAGGCTTGCCCCTGGTACCACATCTGATGATGTCAAGGCCTTTATTCAGGCCAAATATCAAGCCAATATTACGGTGGAAAAATTCAAATTTTCATATATTCGGGAAATTTCTTCATTTAAAATAAGTGTTCCGGCCGAACATTTCAATAAAATTTGTTGCAAAGAGTTTTGGCCTGACCACTTAATTATAAAAGAATATACTGCAAAAAAGAAAAATCGGATCCCGGTTGCACTTCCTTCATTACCTGGTAGTAGTAGTAGAACTAACACTCAACCTCAGGTAGTTTCTGATAGCACAAAAAACTAAAATCCTCCCTCTCACTAGGCTATCAGAATGTAAGAGGTATTTGTACTAAACTTACTAATCTTTATTTAAATAGTCTTTCCTTTAATTTTAATGTCATTGCCTTTTCCGAAACTTGGCTAAGGCCTGATATTCTTAACTCTGAAATTTTCATAAACAAATTCTCCATCTATCGAAAAGATTGCCCATTTCGTCGAGGTGGCGGTGTACTTATCGCTGTTAATGCTGATTTAGCTTCTGAATTAGTAGTGACCGATAATTCGATAGATATTGAATTTGTTGCTATTAAGTTGTGTATTTGTGGTGTATCGCTGTTTATTACTTGTTCTTACATTCCTCCTTCTTCTGACAATTCTGTTTATTTAGATCATTCTTCTGCTATTAGTTCTGTTATATCTATGCTTTCCGATCGCGACTTTCTTGTAGTTCTTGGTGATTTCAATATTACTGGAACTACATGGATTTCTAGTTCCAATACTAATGTTTTGACTGCCACGGGTCAAAATGATTTTCTGGACAATTTATTTGGGATGTCATTGTGTCAAATCAATAATATCCCGAATTCTTTGAACAGATTTCTTGATTTGATTTTTGTTTTAGATCCCTCTTTCTTATCTATCTCCCGTACAGAACCTATATCCTATCCTGAAGATCCTTATCATCCAACTTTGGAGGTGCTGATGGATTTGCCATCCCGGGTGTTAAGTCCTTGTAACAACCCTACGGGTCGAGTTCGCCTTTTTCGGAAAACCGATTTTCATAAACTGTCTCAGCTTTTATCGCAGACTGATTGGTCTCAGCTATATAGGTGCAGAGACATGGATTGTGCAATTACGATTTTTTATGCAACTTTAAACTCTTTACTTGACATATGTCCACGTAGGTCTAACAAACCTGTTTGGTTTACACGGGATTTAACATACTTGAAAAATAGAAAGTCAAGATTATATAAAAAATTCAAGGAAACTGGCTCCTCTTTTGATTTCTCACAATTTCTGATTGCTCGATCCAGCTTCTCTGCCCTGAATAGCCAGTGTTATAAGGATTACCTTAGAAAATGTAGGCTGCAGTTTCAACAGGACCCTAAACAGTTTTATACCTTCGTTAATGCGAAGCGTAATTCATCAGCACTTCCATCAACCGTATATTTTGAAAAAATGACTGCAGACACAAATCAGGCTATCGCCGATTTGTTTGCTGATTTTTTTCAAACGACTTATAGTTCTTATACTAACCATTTAGATTTGTCTTATCCTTATCATGTAAATGTCTCTAATTGCATTTTTGAACCTTTGATCACAGAAGGTTCGCTACTGAGCGATCTAAAAGCCATTAAGCCCGTATTTTCACCGGGGCCTGATGGAATACCAGGCTGTATACTTAAGTACTGTGCTGAAGGTCTTTTGAGACCCCTTTATAACTTATTTAATCTTTCCGTGGAGTTGTGCACTTTTCCAATGATTTGGAAAGAATCATTCATAATTCCTCTCCTCAAAAAAGGAAACAAGTCTAATCTTCAAAACTATAGAGGTATCTCTAAGTTGTCCGCCATCCCTAAAATTTTTGAGAAATTAATAACTTCTCAACTACAACATTTTTGTAGATCTATTGTTTCACCCAGCCAGCATGGGTTTGTGAAATATAGATCTACTACCACTAACTTATTGGAATTCACCTCTTTTGTTATAAGGGGCTTTCAAAATAAAATGCAAACAGATGTCATTTACACTGATTTCAGTAAAGCTTTTGACTCCGTTAATCATTCCCTTTTAATTCATAAGCTTAATCTTTTTGGATTACCAAATAACTTAATTCTTTGGATCTCTAGTTATCTAAATTTAAGAACCCAAAAAGTTAATTTTAAAGGCTTAGCTTCTAAGTCTGTTCAAGTTACTTCTGGAGTACTACAAGGAAGCCATCTCGGCCCTTTATTATTTACTCTTTTTATTAATGACTTGCCTTCTGTAATAAATCACTCTCGGGTACTAATGTACGCCGACGATGTAAAGCTCTGTTTGTCTGCTAATAACTCTCTATCTGGTCAGAATTTGCAAACTGATCTTGAAAGTTTTCAAACTTGGTGTCGAGTAAATTTATTAAATCTTAATTGCAGTAAGTGTAACGTAATGTCCTTTTATAGGCGAATGCCATATTTTAATAACTATTTTCTTAATGGTAAACCACTTGAACGTATTGAGTCGGTTGTTGATTTGGGTATTCTTTTAGATCCCAAGCTTAAGTTTGACAAGCATATCTTATCGATGACTAATCGTGCCTATGGAGTCCTTGGTTTCATATAGCGTTGGTCAAAGGAATTTGACGATCCCTACGTTACTAAAACTCTTTATACCTCACTTGTTCGACCAATTCTGGAATATGGATCTTGTATATGGTGTCCCCAGTACAAGATTCATCAGGACAGAATATAGTCTATACAAAAACAATTTCTTCTCTTTGCCCTCCGGGGCTTTAATTGGAATCCTAACATTCGCATGCCTCCTTACCGTAGTAGACTCTTACTAATAAATCTCCCCTCTCTTTCTGATCGTAGAACCATGCTTGGTATAATATTTTTACATAAACTAATTAACGGCGAAATTGATTCTTCTGAAGTAATCAGCCTAATTAGTTTTGCTATTCCTATTACAAGTACAAGAAACTTTCTCCCTCTTTCTCTTCAAACCTGCATTACTAACTACGCTATTCATAACCCTTTTCGTATTTTATGTTCTGATTATAACAATCTTTTTCATGTTATAAGTAATGCTACATCTATTCCTACACTTAGAACTTCACTCCTTTCTCACCTATCTAATTTGTAGGTCTTGTATTCCATATTTTTGTATTTTTTTTTTTTTTTTGTATTTTTTGCCTGTATTTATTTGTTTGTATCTTAAGTGTATTTCTAACATACTAACTTCTTGATCTGATTGGGTTTTTTCTTGGTTTTCCCCAATCCAGGCAACTAATGTTGGATCAATTTTTTTGAGGCTTATAACCCAGAAATAGTTTTTAATTTTTTATTTTATGCTTTTTTAATTAAAATTTTTTTTTTAAATTTTAATAATAATTTTAATAATAGTTTTAAAAATAATTTTATTTAATATTTAAATTTTAACTTTTTCTGTTGTCGATTGTTATTAGTCGACATTAAACTAAATTAAATTAAATAAATAAAAATAAAAATAAAAATATTAATTTTCCGGAAAGTTCACCCCACTGGTTGGAAAGTGGGTGGTATAAACTCATGTTCAAAGATCTGTATGACAATTCATTTAATATTGCATATTAATTTTCTGGAAAATTCACCCCACTGGTTGGGGTGGTATAAAGGCGAAAGTTGAGTTTTTATGCGATTTTCTTCAAACTCATTTTCAAAGATCTATGTGAAAATTCATTTTAAACTGCATACCAATTTTCCGGAAAATTCACATTCCCGGGTGGAAAGTGGGCGGTAAAAAGGCGAAAGTTGAGTTCTTATGCGATTTGCTTCAAACTCATGTTCAAAGATCTGTATGACAATTCATTTAATATTGCATATTAATTTTCTGGAAAATTCACCCCACTGGTTGGGGTGGTATAAAGGCGAAAGTTGAGTTTTTATGCGATTTTCTTCATACTCATTTTCAAAGATCAATATGAAAATGCATTTAAAACTGCAAGCCAATTTTCTGGAAAATTCACGTTCTCGGGTGGAAAGTGGGTGGTAAAAAGGACAAAGTTGAGTTCTTATGCGATTTGCTTTAAACTCGTTTTCAAAGATCAATATAAAAATTCATTTTAGACTGCATACTAATTTTCCGGAAAATTCACCCCTCTGGGTTGAAAGTTGGTGGTAAAAAGGCGAAAGTTGAGTTCTTATGCGATTTGCTTCAAACTCATGTTCAAAGATCTGTATGACAATTCATTTAATATTGCATATTCATTTTCTGGAAAATTCACCCCACTGGTTGGGGTGGTATAAAGGCGAAAGTTGAGTTTTTATGCGATTTTCTTCATACTCATTTTCAAAGATCAATATGAAAATGCATTTAAAACTGCAAGCCAATTTTCTGGAAAATTCACTTTCTCGGGTGGAAAGTGGGTGGTAAAAAGGACAAAGTTGAGTTCTTATGCGATTTGCTTCAAACTCGTTCAAACTCGTTTTCAAAGATCAATATAAAAATTCATTTAAGACTGCATACTAATTTTCCGGAAAATTCACCCCTCTGGGTTGAAAGTGGGTGGTAAAAAGGCGAAAGTTGAGTTCTTATGCGATTTGCTTCAAACTCATGTTCAAAGATCTGTATGACAATTCATTTAATATTGCATATTAATTTTCCGGAAAATTCACCCCACTGGTTGGAAAGTGGGTGGTATAAAGGCGAAAGTTGAGTTCTTATGCGATTTGCTACATAATCATTTTCAAAGATCAATATGAAAATGCATTTAAAACTGCAAGCCAATTTTCTGAAAAATTGACTTTCTCGGGTGGTAAAAAAGCCAAAGTTGAGTTCTTATGCGATTTGCTTCAAACTCGTTCAAACTCGTTGTCAAAGATCAATATAAAAATTCATTTAAGACTGCATATGCAAATTCATTTAAAACTGCATACCAATTTTCCGGAAAATTCACATTCCCGGGTGGAAAGTGGGTAGTTATAAGGCCTAAGTTGAGTTCTAATTTTCTAATTTCTAATGATTTTCTTCAAACTTAATTCAAAGATCTTTATAAAAATTCATTTAAAATTGCATTCCAATTTTCCGGAAAATTCACCCCCTGGGTGAAAAGTGGGTGATAAATCGGGCGAAAGTTGAGTTTTTATGCGATTGTCTTCAAAATCATTTTCAAAGATCTATGTGAAAATTTATTTTAAACTGCATATCAATTTTCCGGAAAATTCACTTTCCCGGGTGGAAAGTGGGTGGTTATAAGGCCAAAGTTGAGTTCTAAAGCGATTTTCTTCAAACTCAATTTCAAAGATCTTTATAAAAATTCATTTTAAATTGCATACCAATTTTCCGGAAGGTTCACCCCCTGGGTGAAAAGTGGGTGATAAATCGGGCGAAAGTTGAGTTTTTATGCGATTTTCTTCAAAATCATTTTCAAAGATCTCTGTGAAAATTCATTTTAAGCTGCATACCAATTTTCCGGAAAATTCACATTCCCGGGTGGAAAGTGGGTGATAAAAAGGCGAAAGTTGAGTTCTTATGCGGTTTGCTTCATACGCATTTTCAAATATCAATATGAAAATTCATTTAAAACTGCATACCAATTTTACGGAAAATTCACATTCCCGGGTGGAAAGTGGGTGATAAAAAGGCGAAAGTTGAGTTCTTATGCGATTTGCTTCAAACTCATGTTCAAAGATCTGTATGACAATTCATTTAATATTGCATATTGATTTTCCGGAAAATTCACCCCACTGGTTGGAAAGTGGGTGGTATAATGGCGAAAGTTGAGTTCTTATGCGATTTGCTACACAATCATTTTCAAAGATCAATATGAAAATGCATGTAAAACTGCAAGCCAATTTTCTGAAAAATTCACTTTCTCGGGTGGAAAGTGGGTGGTAAAAAGGACAAAGTTGAGTTCTTATGCGATTTGCTTCAAACTCGTTCAAACTCGTTTTCAAAGATCAATATAAAAATTCATTTAAGACTGCATACTAATTTTCCGGAAAATTCACCCCTCTGGGTTGAAAGTGGGTGGTAAAAAGGCGAAAGTTGAGTTCTTATGCGATTTGCTTCAAACTCATGTTCAAAGATCTGTATGACAATTCATTTAATATTGCATATTAATTTTCCGGAAAATTCACCCCACTGGTTGGAAAGTGGGTGGTATAAAGGCGTAAGTTGAGTTCTTATGCGATTTGCTACATAATTATTTTCAAAGATCAATATGAAAATGCATTTAAAACTGCAAGCCAATTTTCTGAAAAATTCACTTTCTCGGGTGGAAAGTGGGTGGTAAAAAGGACAAAGTTGAGTTCTTATGCGATTTGCTTCAAACTCGTTCAAACTCGTTTTCAAAGATCAATATAAAAATTCATTTAAGACTGCATACTAATTTTCCGGAAAATTCACCCCTCTGGGTTGAAAGTGGGTGGTAAAAAGGCGAAAGTTGAGTTCTTATGCGATTTGCTTCAAACTCATGTTCAAAGATCTGTATGACAATTCATTTAATATTGCATATTAATTTTCCGGAAAATTCACCCCACTGGTTGGAAAGTGGGTGGTATAAAGGCGTAAGTTGAGTTCTTATGCGATTTGCTACATAATTATTTTCAAAGATCAATATGAAAATGCATTTTAAACTGCATTCCAATTTTCCGGAAAATTCACATTCCCGGGTGGAAAGTGGGTATTTATAAGGCCAAAGTTGAGTTCATATGTGATTTTCTTCAAACTCAATTCAAAGATCTTTATAAAAATTCATTTTAAATTGCATACCAATTTTCCGGAAGGTTCACCCCCTGGGTGAAAAGTGGGTGATAAATCGGGCGAAAGTTGAGTTTTTATGCGACTTTCTTCAAAATCATTTTCAAAGATCTATGTGAAAATTCATTTTAAACTGCATATCAATTTTCCGGAAAATTCACATTCCCGGGTTGAGAGTGGGTGGTAAAAAAGGCAAAAGTTGAGTGCTTGTGCGGTTTGCTTCATACTCATTTTCAAATATCAATATGAAAATTCATTTAAAACTGCATACCAATTTTCCGGAAAATTCACATTCCCGGGTGGAAAGTGGGTGATAAAAAGGCGAAAGTTGAGTTCTTATGCTATTTGCTTCAAACTCATGTTCAAAGATCTGTATGACAATTCATTTAATATTGCATATTAATTTTCTGGAAAATTCACCCCACTGGTTGGGGTGGTATAAAGGCGAAAGTTGAGTTTTTATGCGATTTTCTTCATACTCATTTTCAAAGATCAATATGAAAATGCATTTAAAACTGCAAGCCAATTTTCTGGAATATTCACTTTCTCGCGTGGAAAGTGGGTGGTAAAAAGGCCAAAGTTGAGTTCTTATGCGATTTGCTTCAAACTCGTTTTCAAAGATCAATATAAAAATTCATTTAAGACTGCATACTAATTTTCCGGAAAATTCACCCCTCTGGGTTGAAAGTGGGTGGTAAAAAGGCGAAAGTTGAGTTCTTATGCGATTTGCTTCAAACTCATGTTCAAAGATCTGTATGACAATTCATTTAATATTGCATATTAGTTTTCCGGAAAATTCACCCCACTGGTTGGAAAGTGGGTGGTATAAAGGTGAAAGTTGAGTTCTTATGCGATTTGCTACATAATCATTTTCAAAGATCAATATGAAAATGCATTTAAAACTGCAAGCCAATTTTCTGGAAAATTCACTTTCTCGGGTGGAAAGTGGGTGGTAAAAAGGCCAAAGTTGAGTTCTTATGCGATTTGCTTCAAACTCGTTTTCAAAGATCAATATAAAAATTCATTTAAGACTGCATACTAATTTTCCGGAAAATTCACCCCTCTGGGTTGAAAGTGGGTGGTAAAAAGGAGAAAGTTGAGTTCTTATGCGATTTGCTTCAAATTCATGTTCAAAGATCTGTATGACAATTCATTTAATATTGCATATAAATTTACCGGAAAATTCACCTCACTGGTTGGAAAGTGGGTGGTATAAAGGCGAAAGCTGAGTTCTTATGCGATTTGCTACATAATCATTTTTAAAAGATCAATATGAAAATGCATTTAAAACTGCAAGCCAATTTTCTGGAAAATTCACTTTCTCGGGTGGAAAGTGGGTGGTAAAAAGGCGAAAGTTGAGTTCTTATGCGATTTGCTTCAAACTCGTTTTCAAAGATCAATATAAAAATTAATTTAAGACTGCATACTAATTTTCCGGAAAATTCACCACTCTGGGTTGAAAGTGGGCGGTAAAAAGGCGAAAGTTGAGTTCTTATGCGATTTGCTTCAAACTCATTTTCAAAGATCTGTATGACAATTCATTTAATATTGCATATTCATTTTCCGGAAAATTCACCCCACTGGTTGGAAAGTAGGTGGTATAAAGGCGAAAGTTGAGTTTTTATACGATTTGCTACATAATCATTTTCAAAGATCAATATGAAAATGCATTTAAAACTGCCAGCCAATTTTCTGGAAAATTCACTTTCTCGGGTGGAAAGTGGGTGGTAAAAAGGCCAAAGTTGAGTTCTTATGCGATTTCCTTCAAACTCGTTTTCAAAGATCAAAATAAAAATTCATTTAAGACTGCATACTAATTTTCCGGAAAATTCACCCCTCTGGGTTGAAAGTGGATGGTAAAAAGGCGAAAGTTGAGTTCTTATGCGATTTGCTTCAAACTCATTTTCAAAGATCTGTATGACAATTCATTTAATATTGCATATTCATTTTCCGGAAAATTCACCCCACTGGTTGGAAAGTGGGTGGTATAAAGGCGAAAGCTGAGTTCTTATGCGATTTGCTACCTTATCATTTTCAAAGATCAATATGAAAATGCATTTAAAACTGCAAGCCAATTTTCTGGAAAATTCACTTTCTCGGGTGGAAAGTGGGTGGTAAAAAGGCGAAAGTTGAGTTCTTATGCGATTTGCTTCAAACTCGTTTTCAAAGATCAATATAAAAATTCATTTAAGACTGCATACTAATTTTCCGGAAAATTCACCCCTCTGGGTTGAAAGTGGGTGGTAAAAAGGCGAAAGTTGAGTTCTTATGCGATTTGCTTCAAACTCATGTTCGAAGATCTGTATGACAATTCATTTAATATTGTATATTAATTTTCCGGAAAATTCACCCCACTGGTTGGAAAGTGGGTGGTATAAAGGCGAAAGTTGAGTTCTTATGCGATTTGCTACATAATCATTTTCAAAGATCAATATGCAAATTCATTTAAAACTGCATACCAATTTTCCGGAAAATTCACATTCCCGGGTGGAAAGTGGGTGGTTATAAGGTCAAAGTTGAGTTCTAATGTGATTTTCTTCAAACTCAATTTCAAAGATCTTTATAAAAATTCATTAAAAATTGCGTACCAATTTTCCGGAAAATTCACCCCCTGCGTGAAAAGTGGGTGATAAATCGTGCGAAAGCTGATTTTTTATGCGATTTTCTTCAAAATCATTTTGAAACATCAATATGCAAATTCCTTTTAAACTGCAAACCAATTTTCCGGAAAATTCACATTCCCGGTAGGCAAGTGGGTGGTAAAAATGCAAAAGTTGAGTTCTTATGCGATTTGCTTCAATCTCATGTTCAAAGATCTGTATGACAATTCATTTAATATTGCATATTCATTTTCCGGAAAATTCACCCCACTGGTTGGAAAGTAGGTGGTATAAAGGCGAAAGTTGAGTTTTTATACGATTTGCTACATAATCATTTTCAAAGATCAATATGAAAATGCATTTAAAACTGCCAGCCAATTTTCTGGAAAATTCACTTTCTCGGGTGGAAAGTGGGTGGTAAAAAGGCCAAAGTTGAGTTCTTATGCGATTTCCTTCAAACTCGTTTTCAAAGATCAAAATAAAAATTCATTTAAGACTGCATACTAATTTTCCGGAAAATTCACCCCTCTGGGTTGAAAGTGGATGGTAAAAAGGAGAAAGTTGAGTTCTTATGCGATTTGCTTCAAATTCATGTTCAAAGATCTGTATGACAATTCATTTAATATTGCATATAAATTTACCGGAAAATTCACCTCACTGGTTGGAAAGTGGGTGGTATAAAGGCGAAAGCTGAGTTCTTATGCGATTTGCTACATAATCATTTTTAAAAGATCAATATGAAAATGCATTTAAAACTGCAAGCCAATTTTCTGGAAAATTCACTTTCTCGGGTGGAAAGTGGGTGGTAAAAAGGCGAAAGTTGAGTTCTTATGCGATTTGCTTCAAACTCGTTTTCAAAGATCAATATAAAAATTAATTTAAGACTGCATACTAATTTTCCGGAAAATTCACCACTCTGGGTTGAAAGTGGGCGGTAAAAAGGCGAAAGTTGAGTTCTTATGCGATTTGCTTCAAACTCATTTTCAAAGATCTGTATGACAATTCATTTAATATTGCATATTCATTTTCCGGAAAATTCACCCCACTGGTTGGAAAGTAGGTGGTATAAAGGCGAAAGTTGAGTTTTTATACGATTTGCTACATAATCATTTTCAAAGATCAATATGAAAATGCATGTAAAACTGCCAGCCAATTTTCTGGAAAATTCACTTTCTCGGGTGGAAAGTGGGTGGTAAAAGGCCAAAGTTGAGTTCTTATGCGATTTGCTTCAAACTCGTTTTCAAAGATCAATATAAAAATTCATTTAAGACTGCATACTAATTTTCCGGAAAATTCACCCCTCTGGGTTGAAAGTGGTCGGTAAAAGGAGAAAGTTGAGTTCTTATGCGATTTGCTTCAAACTCATGTTCGAAGATCTGAATTTTCATATTGATCTTGAAAATAAGTTTGAAGCAAATCGCATAAGAACTCAACTTTGGCCTTTTTAATACCAACTTTCCACCGGGGAATGTGAATTTCCGGAAAGTTAGTATGCAGTTTTAAATGAATTTTCATATTGATCTTAGAAAATGAGTTTGAAGCAAGTCGCATAAGAATTCAACTTTGGCCTTTTTACCACACACTTTCCACCCGGGAATGTGAATTTTCCGGAAAATTGGTATGCAGTTTTTAATGAATTTTCATATTGATCTTAGAAAATGAGTTTGAAGCAAATCGCATAAGAACTCAAATTTGGCCTTTTTACTACCATCTTTCCACCCGGGAATGTGAATTTCCGGAAAATTGATATGCAGTTTTAAATGAATTTTCATATTGATCTTTGAAAATGAGTTTGAAGCAAATCGCATAAGAACTCAACTTTCGCCTTTTTACCACCCACTCTCCACCCAGAGGGGTGAATTTTCCGGAAAATTAGTATGCAGTTTTAAATGAATTTTTATATTGATCTTTGAAAATGAGCTTGAAGCCCTTCGCATAAGAACTCAACTTTCGCCTTTTTTACCACCCACTCTCCACCCGGGAATGTGAATTTTACGGAAAATTGGTATGCAGCTTTAAATAAAATTTCATATTGATCTTTGAAAATAAGTTTGAAGCAAATCGCATAAGAACTCAACTTTCGCCTTTTTACCACCCACTCTCCACCCGGGAATGTGAATTTTACGGAAAATTGGTATGCAGCTTTAAATGAATTTTCATATTGATCTTTGAAAATGAGTTTGAAGCAAAGCGCATAAGAACTCAACTTTCGCCCTATTTACCACCCACTTTCCACCCAGGGGATTGAATTTTAAGGAAAATTGGTATGCAGTTTTATATGAAATTTCATATTGATCTTTGTAAATGAGTTTGAAGCAAATCGCATGTGGGGTGAATTTTCCGTAAATAAAGTATGCAGTTTTAAATGAATTTTTATATTGATCTTTGCAAATGAGTTAGGAATAAATCGCATAAGAACTCAACTTTCGCCTTTTTACCACCCATTTTCCACCCGGGAATGTGAATTTTCCGGAAAATTGGTATGCAGTTTTAAATGAATTTTCATATAGATCTTTGAAAATGAGTTTGAAGAAAATCGCATAAGAACTCTACTTTCGCCCGATTTATCAACCACTTTTCACGCAGGGGGGTGAATTTTCCGGAAAATTGGTATGCAATTTTTAATGAATTGTTATAAAGATTTTTGAAAATGAGTTTGAAGTAAATCGCATAAGAACTCTACTTTCGCCCTCTTTGACACCCACTTTCCACCCAGGAGGTTGCATATTCCGGAAAAATGGTATGCAGTTTTAAATGAAATTTCATATTGATCTTTGAAAATGAGCTTGAAGCAAATCGCATAAGAACTCAAATTTCGCCTTTTTACCACCCACTTTCCACCCAGAGGGGTGAATTTTCCGGAAAATTAGCATGCAGTTTTAGATGAATTTTACTATTGATCTTTGAATATGAAGAACTCAACTTTGGCCTTTTTACCACCCACTTTCCACCCGAGAATGTGAATTTTCCGGAAAATTGGTATGCAGTTTTTAATGAATTTTCATATTGATCTTAGAAAATGAGTTTGAAGCAAATCGCATAAGAACTCAACTTTGGCCTTTTACCACCCACTTTCCACCCGGGAATGTGAATTTTCCGGAAAATTGGTATGCAGTTTTTAATAAATTTTCATATTGATTTTAGAAAATGAGTTTGAAGCAAATCGCATAAGAACTTTCGCCTTTTTACCACCCACTCTCCTCCCAGAGGGGTGAATTTTCCGGAAAATTAGTATGCAGTTTTAAATGAATTTTTATTTTGATCTTTGAAAATGAGCTTGAAGCCATTCGCATAAGAACTCAACTTTGGCCTTTTTACCACCCACTTTCCACACGAGAATGTGAATTTTCCAGAAAATTGGTATGCTGTTTTAAATAAAATTTCATATTGATCTTTGAAAATGAATTTGAAGCAAATCGCATAAGAACTCAACTTTGGCCTTTTTATTACCAACTTTCCACCCGGGAATGTGAATTTCCGGAAAATTAGTGTGCAGTTTTTAATAAATTTTCATATTGATCTTTGCAAATGAGTTAAGAATAAATCGCATAAGAACTCAACTTTGGCCTTTCTATCACCCACTCTTCACCCGGGAATGTTAATTTTCCGGAAAATTGGTATGCAGTTTGTAATGAATTTTCATATTGATCTTAGAAAATAAGTTTGAAGCAAATCGCATTAGAACTCAACTTTGGCCATTTTACCACCCACTTTCCACCCGGGAATGTGAATTTTCCGGAAAATTGGTATGCAGTTCTTAATGAATTTTCATATTGATTTTAGAAAATGAGTTTGAAGCAAATCGCATAAGAACTCAACTTTGGACCTTAAACCACCCACTCTTCACCCGGGAATGTTAATTTTCCGGAAAATTGGTATGCAGTTTGTAATGAATTTTCATATTGATCTTAGAAAATGAGTTTGAAGCAAATCGCATAGAAACTCAAATTTGGCCATTTTACCACCCACTTTCCACCCGGGAATGTTAATTTTCCTGAAAATTGGTATGCAGTTTTTAATAAATTTTCATATTGATTTTAGAAAATGAGTTTGAAGCAAATCGCATAAGAACTAAACTTTGGTCCTTTAACCACCCACTCTTCACCCGGGAATGTTAATTTTCCGGAAAATTAGTATGCAGTTTTTAATGAATTTTCATATTGATCTTAGAAAATGAGTTTGAAGCAAATCGCATAAGAACTCAACTTTGGCCATTTTACTACCCACCTTCCACCCGGGAATGTGAATTTTCCGGAAAATTGATATGCAGTTTTAAATGAATTTTCATATTGATCTTTGAAAATGAGTTTGAAGCAAATCGCATAAGAACTCAACTTTGGACCTTTAACCACCCACTCTCCACCCGGGAATGTGAATTTTACGGAAAATTGGTATGCAGCTTTAAATGAATTTTCATATTGATCTTTGAAAATGAGTTTGAAGCAAAGCGCAGAAGAACTCAACTTTCGCCCTATTTACCACCCACTTTCCACCCAGGGGATTGAATTTTAAGGAAAATTGGTATGCAGTTTTATATGAAATTTCATAGTGATCTTTGTAAATGAGTTTGAAGCAAATCGCATAAGGGGTGAATTTTCCGTAAAATAAGTTTGCAGTTTTAAATGAATTTTTATATTGATCTTTGCAAATGAGTTAGGAATAAATCGCATAAGAACTCAACTTTGGCCTTTTACCACCCACTTTCCACCCGGGAATGTGAATTTTCCGGAAAATTGGTATGCAGTTTTTAATAAATTTTCATATTGATTTTAGAAAATGAGTTTGAAGCAAATCGCATAAGAACTAAACTTTCGCCTTTTTACCACCCACTCTCCTCCCAGAGGGGTGAATTTTCCGGAAAATTAGTATGCAGTTTTAAATGAAATTTCATATTGATCTTTGAAAATGAGCTTGAAGCCATTCGCATAAGAACTCAACTTTGGCCTTTTTACCACCCACTTTCCACACGAGAATGTGAATTTTCCAGAAAATTGGTATGCTGTTTTAAATAAAATTTCATATTGATCTTTGAAAATGAGTTTGAAGCAAATCGCATAAGAACTCAACTTTGGCCTTTTTATTACCAACTTTCCACCCGGGAATGTGAATTTCCGGAAAATTTGTGTGCAGTTTTTAATAAATTTTCATATTGATCTTTGCAAATGAGTTAAGAATAAATCGCATAAGAACTCAACTTTGGCCTTTCTATCACCCACTCTTCACCCGGGAATGTTAATTTTCCGGAAAATTGGTATGCAGTTTGAAATGAATTTTCATATTGATCTTAGAAAATAAGTTTGAAGCAAATCGCATTAGAACTCAACTTTGGCCATTTTACCACCCACTTTCCACCCGGGAATGTGAATTTTCCGGAAAATTGGTATGCAGTTCTTAATGAATTTTCATATTGATTTTAGAAAATGAGTTTGAAGCAAATCGCATAAGAACTCAACTTTGGACCTTAAACCACCCACTCTTCACCCGGGAATGTTAATTTTCCGGAAAATTGGTATGCAGTTTGTAATGAATTTTCATATTGATCTTAGAAAATGAGTTTGAAGCAAATCGCATAGAAACTCAAATTTGGCCATTTTACCACCCACTTTCCACCCGGGAATGTTAATTTTCCTGAAAATTGGTATGCAGTTCCTAATAAATTTTCATATTGATTTTAGAAAATGAGTTTGAAGCAAATCGCATAAGAACTAAACTTTGGTCCTTTAACCACCCACTCTTCACCCGGGAATGTTAATTTTCCGGAAAATTGGTATGCAGTTTTTAATGAATTTTCATATTGATCTTTGAAAATGAGTTTGAAGCAAAGCGCAGAAGAACTCAACTTTGGCCATTTTACTACCCACTTTCCACCCGGGAATGTGAATTTTCCGGAAAATTGATATGCAGTTTTAAATGAATTTTCATATTGATCTTTGAAAATGAGTTTGAAGCAAATCGCATAAGAACTCAACTTTGGCCTTATCACCACCCACTCTCCACCCGGGAATGTGAATTTTACGGAAAATTGGTATGCAGCTTTAAATGAATTTTCATATTGATCTTTGAAAATGAGTTTGAAGCAAAGCGCAGAAGAACTCAACTTTCGCCCTATTTACCACCCACTTTCCACCCAGGGGATTGAATTTTAAGGAAAATTGGTATGCAGTTTTATATGAAATTTCATAGTGATCTTTGTAAATGAGTTTGAAGCAAATCGCATAAGGGGTGAATTTTCCGTAAAATAAGTATGCAGTTTTAAATGAATTTTTATATTGATCTTTGCAAATGAGTTAGGAATAAATCGCATAAGAACTCAACTTTCGCCTGTTTACCACCCATTTTCCACCCGGGAATGTGAATTTTCCGGAAAATTGGTATGCAGTTTTAAATGAATTTTCATATAGATCTTTGAAAATGAGTTTGAAGAAAATCGCATAAGAACTCTACTTTCGCCCGATTTATCAACCACTTTTCACGCAGGGGGGTGAATTTTCCGGAAAATTGGTATGCAATTTTTAGTGAATTGTTATAAAGATTTTTGAAATTGAGTTTGAAGTAAATCGCATAAGAACTCTACTTTCGCCCTCTTTGCCACCCACTTTCCACCCAGGAGGTTGCATATTCCGGAAAAATGGTATGCAGTTTTTAATGAATTTTCATATTGATCTTAGAAAATGAGTTTGAAGCAAATCGCATAAGAACTCACCTTTGGCCTTTTACCACCCACTTTCCACCCGGGAATGTGAATTTTCCGGAAAATTGGTATGCAGTTTTTAATAAATTTTCATATTGATTTTAGAAAATGAGTTTGAAGCAAATCGCATAAGAACTCAAATTTCGCCTTTTTACCACCCACTTTCCACCCAGAGGGGTGAATTTTCCGGAAAATTAGCATGCAGTTTTAGATGAATTTTACTATTGATCTTTGAATATGAAGAACTCAACTTTGGCCTTTTTACCACCCACTTTCCACCCGAGAATGTGAATTTTCCGGAAAATTGGTATGCAGTTTTTAATGAATTTTCATATTGATCTTAGAAAATGAGTTTGAAGCAAATCGCATAAGAACTCAACTTTGGCCTTTTACCACCCACTTTCCACCCGGGAATGTGAATTTTCCGGAAAATTGGTATGCAGTTTTTAATAAATTTTCATATTGATTTTAGAAAATGAGTTTGAAGCAAATCGCATAAGAACTAAACTTTCGCCTTTTTACCACCCACTCTCCTCCCAGAGGGGTGAATTTTCCGGAAAATTAGTATGCAGTTTTTAATGAATTTTTATATTGATCTTTGAAAATGAGCTTGAAGCCATTCGCATAAGAACTCAACTTTGGCCTTTTTACCACCCACTTTCCACACGAGAATGTGAATTTTCCAGAAAATTGGTATGCTGTTTTAAATAAAATTTCATATTGATCTTTGAAAATGAGTTTGAAGCAAATCGCATAAGAACTCAACTTTGGCCTTTTTATTACCAACTTTCCACCCGGGAATGTGAATTTCCGGAAATATAGTGTGCAGTTTTTAATAAATTTTCATATTGATCTTTGCAAATGAGTTAAGAATAAATCGCATAAGAACTCAACTTTGGCCTTTCTATCACCCACCCTTCACCCGGGGGTGAATTTTCCGGAAAATTGGTATGCAGTTTGTAATGAATTTTCATATTGATCTTAGAAAATGAGTTTGAAGCAAATCGCATAAGAACTCAACTTTGGCCATTTTACCACCCACTTTCCACCCGGGAATGTTAATTTTCCGGAAAATTGGTATGCAGTTTTTAATAAATTTTCATATTGATTTTAGAAAATGAGTTTGAAGCAAATCGCATAAGAACTAAACTTTGGTCCTTTAACCACCCACTCTTCACCCGGGAATGTTAATTTTCCTGAAAATTGGTATGCAGATTTTAATGAATTTTCATATTGATCTTAGAAAATGAGTTTGAAGCAAATCGCATAAGAACTCAACTTTGGCCATTTTACTACCCACTTTCCACCTGGGAATGTGAATTTTCCGGAAAATTGATATGCAGTCTTAAATGAATTTTCATATTGATCTTAGAAAATGAGTTTGAAGCAAATCGCATAAGAACTCAACTTTGGCCATTGTACCACCCACTTTCCACCCGGGAATGTTAATTTTCCGGAAAATTGGTATACAGTTTTTAATAAATTTTCATATTGATTTTAGAAAATGAGTTTGAAGCAAATCGCATAAGAACTAAACTTGGGACCTTTAACCACCCACTCTTCACCCGGGAATGTTAATTTTCCTGAAAATTGGTATGCAGTTTTTAATGAATTTTCATATTGATCTTAGAAAATGAGTTTGAAGCAAATCGCATAAGAACTCAACTTTGGCCATTTTACCACCCACTTTCCACCCGGGAATGTTAATTTTCCTGAAAATTGGTATGCAGTTTTTAATGAATTTTCATATTGATCTTAGAAAATGAGTTTGAAGCAAATCGCATAAGAACTAAACTTTGGACCTTTAACCACCCACTCTTCACCCGGGAATGTTAATTTTCCGGAAAATTGGTATGCAGTTTGTAATGAATTTTCATATTGATCTTAGAAAATGAGTTTGAAGCAAATCGCATAGAAACTCAACTTTGGACCTTAAGCCACCCACTCTTCACCCGGGAATGTTAATTTTCCGGAAAATTGGTATGCAGTTTTTAATAAATTTTCATATTGATTTTAGAAAATGAGTTTGAAGCAAATCGCATAAGAACTAAACTTTGGACCTTTAACCACCCACTCTTCACCCGGGAATGTTAATTTTCCTGAAAATTGGTATGCAGTTTTTAATGAATTTTCATATTGATCTTAGAAAATGAGTTTGAAGCAAATCGCATAAGAACTCAACTTTGGCCATTTTACTACCCACTTTCCATCCGTGAATGTGAATTTTCCGGAAAATTGATATGCAGTTTTAAATGAATTTTCATATTGATCTTTGAAAATGAGTTTGAAGCAAATCGCATAAGAACTCAACTTTGGCCTTTTCACCACACACTTTTCACCCGGGGGTGAATTTTCCGGAAAATTGGTATGCAGTTTTTAATGAATTTTCATATTGATCTTTGAAAATGAGTTTGAAGCAAATCGCATAAGAACTCAACTTTGGCCTTTTTACCACCCACTTTCCACCCGGGAATGTGAATTTTCCAGAAAATTGGTATGCAGTTTTAAATGAATTTTCATATTGATCTTTGAAAATGAATTTGAAGCAAATCGCATAAGAACTCAACTTTCGCCTTTATACCACCCACTTTCCAACCAGTGGAGTGCATTTTCCGGAAAATAAATATGCAATATTAAATGAATTGTCATACATATCTTTGAACATGAGTTTGAAGCAAATCGCATAAGAACTCAACTTTGGCCTTTTCACCACACACTTTTCACCCGGGGGTGAATTTTCCGGAAAATTGGTATGCAGTTTTTAATGAATTTTCATATTGATCTTTGAAAATGAGTTTGAAGCAAATCGCATAAGAACTCAACTTTGGCCTTTTTACCACCCACTTTCCACCCGGGAATGTGAAATTTCCAGAAAATTGGTATGCAGTTTTAAATGAATTTTCATATTGATCTTTGAAAATGAATTTGAAGCAAATCGCATAAGAACTCAACTTTCGCCTTTATACCACCCACTTTCCAACCAGAGGGGTGAATTTTCCGGAAAATTAGCATGCAGTTTTAGATGAATTTTACTATTGATCTTTGAATATGAAGAACTCAACTTTGGCCTTTTTACCACCCACTTTCCACCCGAGAATGTGAATTTTCCGGAAAATTGGTATGCAGTTTTTAATGAATTTTCATATTGATCTTAGAAAATGAGTTTGAAGCAAATCGCATAAGAACTCAACTTTGGCCTTTTACCACCCACTTTCCACCCGGGAATGTGAATTTTCCGGAAAATTGGTATGCAGTTTTTAATAAATTTTCATATTGATTTTAGAAAATGAGTTTGAAGCAAATCGCATAAGAACTAAACTTTCGCCTTTTTACCACCCACTCTCCTCCCAGAGGGGTGAATTTTCCGGAAAATTAGTATGCAGTTTTTAATGAATTTTTATATTGATCTTTGAAAATGAGCTTGAAGCCATTCGCATAAGAACTCAACTTTGGCCTTTTTACCACCCACTTTCCACACGAGAATGTGAATTTTCCAGAAAATTGGTATGCTGTTTTAAATAAAATTTCATATTGATCTTTGAAAATGAGTTTGAAGCAAATCGCATAAGAACTCAACTTTGGCCTTTTTATTACCAACTTTCCACCCGGGAATGTGAATTTCCGGAAATATAGTGTGCAGTTTTTAATAAATT
Organism: Hirtodrosophila cameraria; assembly: GCA_949708635.1. Taxonomy (NCBI): domain Eukaryota; kingdom Metazoa; phylum Arthropoda; class Insecta; order Diptera; family Drosophilidae; genus Hirtodrosophila; species Hirtodrosophila cameraria. Next base: position 42,634,941 of record OX453089.1, read on the forward strand.
TTCATATTGATCTTTGCAAATGAGTTAAGAATAAATCGCATAAGAACTCAACTTTGGCTTTTCTATCACCCACTCTTCACCCGGGAATGTGAATTTTCCGGAAAATTGGTATGCAGTTTGTAATGAATTTTCATATTGATCTTAGAAAATTAGTTTGAAGCAAATCGCATTAGAACTCAACTTTGGCCATTTTACCACCCACTTTCCACCCGGGAATGTGAATTTTCCGGAAAATTGGTATGCAGTTCTTAATGAATTTTCATATTGATTTTAGAAAATGAGTTTGAAGCAAATCGCATAAGAACTAAACTTTGGACCTTTAACCACCCACTCTTCACCCGGGAATGTTAATTTTCCGGAAAATTGGTATGCAAATTGTAATGAATTTTCATATTGATCTTAGAAAATGAGTTTGAAGCAAATCGCATAAGAACTCAACTTTGGACCTTTAACCACCCACTCTTCACCCGGGAATGTTAGTTTTCCGGAAAATTGGTATGCAGTTTGTAATGAATTTTCATAGTGATCTTAGAAAATGAGTTTGAAGCAAATCGCATAAGAACTCATCTTTCGCCCTTTTTACCACCCACTTTCCACCCAGAGGGGTGAATAATCCGTAAAATTGGTATGCAGTTTTAAATGAATTTTCATATAGATCATTGCAAATGAGTTAGGAATAAATCGCATAAGAAGTCAACTTTGGCCTTTTTACCACCCACTCTTCACCCGGGAATGTTAATTTTCGGGAAAATTGGTATGCAAATTGTAATGAATTTTCATATTGATCTTAGAAAATGAGTTTGAAGCAAATCGCATAAGAACTCATCTTTCGCCCTTTTTACCACCCACTTTCCACCCAGAGGGGTGAATAATCCGTAAAATTGGTATGCAGTTTTAAATGAATTTTCATATAGATCTTTGAAAATGATTTTGAGGCAAATCGCATAAGAACTCAACTTTCGCCTCTTTACCACCCACTCTCCACCCACAGGGATGAATTTTCCGGAAAATTGGCTTGCAGTTTTAAATGAATTTTCATATTGATCTTTGAAAATGAGCTTGAAGCCATTCGCATAAGAACTCAACTTTGGCCTTTTGACCACCCACTTTCCACCCAGAGGGGTGAATTTTCCGGAAAATTAGCATGCAGTTTTAGATGAATTTTACTATTGATCTTTGAATATGAAGAACTCAACTTTGGCCTTTTTACCACCCACTTTCCACCCAAGAATGTGAATTTTCCAGAAAATTGGTATGCAGTTTTAAATGAATTTTCACATTGATCTTTGAAAATGAGTATGAAGCAAATCGCATAAGAACTCATCTTTCGCCCTTTTTACCACCCACTTTCCACCCGGGAATGTGAATTTTCCGGAAAATTGGTATGCAATTTTAAATGAATTTTCATATAGATCTTTGAAAATGATTTTGAAGCAAATCGCATAAGAGCTCAACTTTCGCCTCTTTACCACCCACTCTCCACCCACAGGGGTGAACTTTCCGGAAAATTGGCTTGCAGTTTTAAATGAATTTTCATATTGATCTTTGAAAATGAGCTTGAAGCCATTCGCATAAGAACTCAACTTTGGCCTTTTGACCACCCACTTTCCACCCAGAGGGGTGAATTTTCCGGAAAATTAGCATGCAGTTTTAGATGAATTTTACTATTGATCTTTGAATATGAAGAACTCAACTTTGGCCTTTTTACCACCCACTTTCCTTCCGAGAATGTTAATTTTCCAGAAAATTGGTATACAGTTTTTAATAAATTTTCATATTGATTTTAGAAAATGAGTTTGAAGCAAATCGCAAAAGAACTAAACTTTGGACCTTTAACCACCCACTCTTCACCCGGGAATGTTAATTTTCCGGAAAATTGGTATGCAGTTTGTAATGAATTTTCATATTGATCTTAGAAAATGAGTTTGAAGCAAATCGCATAAGAACTCAACTTTGGCCATTGTACCACCCACTTTCCACCCGGGAATGTGAATTTTCCGAAAAATTGGTATGCAGTTTTTAATAAATTTTCATATTGATTTTAGAAAATGAGTTTGAGCAAATCGCATAAGAACTAAACTTTGGACCTTTAACCACCCACTCTTCACCCGGGAATGTTAATTTTCCGGAAAATTGGTATGCAGTTTTTAATGAATTTTCATATTGATCTTAGAAAATGAGTTTGAAGCAAATCGCATAAGAACTCAACTTTGGACCTTTAACCACCCACTCTTCACCCGGGAATGTTAATTTTCCGGAAAATTGGTATGCAGTTTGTAATGAATTTTCATAGTGATCTTAGAAAATGAGTTTGAAGCAAATCGCATAAGAACTCAACTTTGGGCATTTTACCACCCACTTTCCACCCGGCAATGTGAATTTTCCGGAAAATTGGTATGCAGTTTTTAATAAATTTTCATATTGATTTTAGAAAATGAGTTTGAAGCAAATCGCATAAGAACTAAACTTTGGACCTTTAACCACATACTCTTCACCCGGGAATGTTAATTTTCCGGAAAATTGGCTTGCAGTTTTAAATGAATTTTCATATTGATCTTAGAAAATGAGTTTGAAGCAAATCGCATAAGAACTCAACTTTGGCCTTTTTACTACCATCTTTCCACCCGGGAATGTGAATTTTCCGGAAAATTGGTATGCAGTTTTTACTAAATTTTTCATATTGATTTAAGAAAATGAGTTTGAAGCAAATCGCATAAGAACTAAACTTTGGACCTTTAACCACCCACTCTTCACCCGGGAATGTTAATTTTCCGGAAAATTGGTATGCAGTTTTTAATGAATTTTCATATTGATCTTAGAAAATGAGTTTGAAGCAAATCGCATAAGAACTCAACTTTCGCCTTTTAACCACCCACTCTCCACCCAGAGGGGTGAATTTTCCGGAAAATTAGCATGCAGTTTTAGATGAATTTTACTATTGATCTTTGAATATGAAGAACTCAACTTTGGCCTTTTTACCACCCACTTTCCACCCGAGAATGTGAATTTTCCAGAAAATTGGTATGCAGTCTTAAATGAATTTTCACATTGATCTTTGAAAATGAGTATGAAGCAAATCGCATAAGAACTCATCTTTCGCCCTTTTTACCACCCACTTTCCACCCGGGAATGTGAATTTTCCGGAAAATTGGTATGCAATTTTAAATGAATTTTCATATAGATCTTTGAAAATGATTTTGAAGCAAATCGCATAAGAGCTCAACTTTCGCCTCTTTACCACCCACTCTCCACCCACAGGGGTGAATTTTCCGGAAAATTGGCCTGCAGTTTTAAATGAATTTTCATATTGATCTTTGAAAATGAGCTTGAAGCCATTCGCATAAGAACTCAACTTTGGCCATTGTACCACCCACTTTCCACCCGGGAATGTGAATTTTCCGGAAAATTAGCATGCAGTTTTAGATGAATTTTACTATTGATCTTTGAATATGAAGAACTCAACTTTGGCCTTTTTACCACCCACTTTCCACCCGAGAATGTGAATTTTCCAGAAAATTGGTATGCAGTCTTAAATGAATTTTCACATTGATCTTTGAAAATGAGTATGAAGCAAATCGCATAAGAACTCATCTTTCGCCCTTTTTACCACCCACTTTCCACCCGGGAATGTGAATTTTCCGGAAAATTGGTATGCAATTTTAAATGAATTTTCATATAGATCTTTGAAAATGATTTTGAAGCAAATCGCATAAGAGCTCAACTTTCGCCTCTTTACCACCCACTCTCCACCCACAGGGGTGAATTTTCCGGAAAATTGGCCTGCAGTTTTAAATGAATTTTCATATTGATCTTTGAAAATGAGCTTGAAGCCATTCGCATAAGAACTCAACTTTGGCCATTGTACCACCCACTTTCCACCCGGGAATGTGAATTTTCCGGAAAATTAGCATGCAGTTTTAGATGAATTTTACTATTGATCTTTGAATATGAAGAACTCAACTTTGGCCTTTTTACCACCCACTTTCCTTCTGAGAATGTGAATTTTCCAGAAAATTGGTATACAGTTTTTAATAAATTTTCATATTGATTTTAGAAAATGAGTTTGAAGCAAATCGCATAAGAACTAAACTTTGGACCTTTAACCACCCACTCTTCACCCGGGAATGTTAATTTTCCGGAAAATTGGTATGCAGTTTGTAATGAATTTTCATATTGATCTTAGAAAATGAGTTTGAAGCAAATCGCATAAGAACTCAACTTTGGCCATTTTACCACCCACTTTCCACCCGGGAATGTGAATTTTCCGAAAAATTGGTATGCAGTTTTTAATAAATTTTCATATTGATTTTAGAAAATGAGTTTGAAGCAAATCGCATAAGAACTAAACTTTGGACCTTTAACCACCCACTCTTCACCCGGGAATGTTAATTTTCCGGAAAATTGGTATGCAGTTTTTAATGAATTTTCATATTGATCTTAGAAAATGAGTTTGAAGCAAATCGCATAAGAACTCAACTTTGGCCTTTTTACTACCATCTTTCCACCCGGGAATGTGAATTTTCCGGAAAATTGGTATGCAGTTTTTACTAAATTTTTCATATTGATTTAAGAAAATGAGTTTGAAGCAAATCGCATAAGAACTAAACTTTGGACCTTTAACCACCCACTCTTCACCCGGGAATGTTAATTTTCCGGAAAATTGGTATGCAGTTTTTAATGAATTTTCATATTGATCTTAGAAAATGAGTTTGAAGCAAATCGCATAAGAACTCAACTTTCGCCTTTTAACCACCCACTCTCCACCCAGAGGGGTGAATTTTCCGGAAAATTAGCATGCAGTTTTAGATGAATTTTACTATTGATCATTGAATATGAAGAACTCAACTTTGGCCTTTTTACCACCCACTTTCCACGCGAGAATGTGAATTTTCCAGAAAATTGGTATGCAGTTTTAAATGAATTTTCACATTGATCTTTGAAAATGAGTATGAAGCAAATCGCATAAGAACTCATCTTTCGCCCTTTTTACCACCCACTTTCCACCCGGGAATGTGAATTTTCCGGAAAATTGGTATGCAATTTTAAATGAATTTTCATATAGATCTTTGAAAATGATTTTGAAGCAAATCGCATAAGAGCTCAACTTTCGCCTCTTTACCACCCACTCTCCACCCACAGGGGTGAATTTTCCGGAAAATTGGCTTGCAGTTTTAAATGAATTTTCATATTGATCTTTGAAAATGAGCTTGAAGCCATTCGCATAAGAACTCAACTTTGGCCTTTTGACCACCCACTTTCCACCCAGAGGGGTGAATTTTCCGGAAAATTAGCATGCAGTTTTAGATGAATTTTACTATTGATCTTTGAATATGAAGAACTCAACTTTGGCCTTTTTACCACCCACTTTCCTTCCGAGAATGTGAATTTTCCAGAAAATTGGTATACAGTTTTTAATAAATTTTCATATTGATTTTAGAAAATGAGTTTGAAGCAAATCGCATAAGAACTCAACTTTGGCCTTTTTACTACCATCTTTCCACCCGGGAATGTGAATTTTCCGGAAAATTGGTATGCAGTTTTTACTAAATTTTTCATATTGATCTTAGAAAATGAGTTTGAAGCAAATCGCATAAGAACTAAACTTGGGACCTTTAACCACCCACTCTTCACCCGGGAATGTTAATTTTCCGGAAAATTGGTATGCAGTTTTTAATGAATTTTCATATTGATCTTAGAAAATAAGTTTGAAGCAAATCGCATTAGAACTCAACTTTGGCCATTTTACCACCCACTTTCCACCCGGGAATGTGAATTTTCCGGAAAATTGGTATGCAGTTTTTAATAAATTTTCATATTGATTTTAGAAAATGAGTTTGAAGCAAATCGCATAAGAAGTAAACTTTGGACCTTTAACCACCCACTCTTCACCCGGGAATGTTAATTTTCCGGAAAATTGGTATGCAGTTTTTAATGAATTTTCATATTGATCTTAGAAAATGAGTTTGAAGCAAATCGCATAAGAACTCAACTTTGGCCTTTTTAATACCAACTTTCCACCCGGGAATGTGAATTTTCCGGAAAATTGGTATGCAGTTTTTAATGAATTTTCATATTGATCTTTGAAAATTAGTTTGAAGCAAATCGCATAAGAACTCAACTTTGGCCTTTTCACCACACACTTTTCACCCGGGGGTGAATTATCCGGAAAATTGGTATGCAGTTTTTAATGAATTTTCATATTGATCTTTGAAAATTAGTTTGAAGCAAATCGCATAAGAACTCAACTTTGGCCTTTTTACCACCCACTTTCCACCCGGGAATGTGAATTTTCCAGAAAATTGGTATGCAGTTTTAAATGAATTTTCATATTGATCTTTGAAAATGAATTTGAAGCAAATCGCATAAGAACTCAACTTTGGCCTTTTCACCACACACTTTTCAAACGGGGGTGAATTTTCCGGAAAATTGGTATGCAGTTTTTAATGAATTTTCATATTGATCTTTGAAAATTAGTTTGAAGCAAATCGCATAAAAACTCAACTTTGGCCTTTTTATCACCCACTCTTCACCCGGGAATGTGAATTTTCCAGAAAATTGGTATGCAGTTTTAAATGAATTTTTATATTGATCTTAGAAAATGAGTTTGAAGCAAATCGCATAAGAACTCAACTTTGGCCATTTTACCAACCACTTTCCACCCGGGAATGTGAATTTTCCGGAAAATTGGTATGCAGTTTTTACTAAATTTTTCATATTGATTTTAGAAAATGAGTTTGAAGCAAATCGCATAAGAACTAAACTTTGGACCTTTAACCACCCACTCTTCACCCGGGAATGTTAATTTTCCGGAAAATTGGTATGCAGTTTTTAATGAATTTTCATATTGATCTTAGAAAATGAGTTTGAAGCAAATCGCATAAGAACTCAACTTTGGCCATTTTACCACCCACTTTCCACCCGGGAATGTGAATTTTCCGGAAAATTGATATGCAGTTTTAAATGAATTTTCATATTGATCTTTGAAAATGAGTTTGAAGCAAATCGCATAAGAACTCAACTTTGGCCTTTTCACCACACACTTTTCACCCGGGGGTGAATTTTCCGGAAAATTGGTATGCAGTTTTTAATGAATTTTCATATTGATCTTTGAAGATGAGTTTGAAGCAAATCGCATAAGAACTCAACTTTGGCCTTATCACCACCCACTTTCCACCCGGGAATGTGAATTTTCCAGAAAATTGGTATGCAGTTTTAAATGAATTTTCATACATATCTTTGAACATGAGCTTAAAGCCATTCGCATAAGAACTCAACTTTGGCCTTTTTACCACCCACTTTAAACCCGAGAATGTGAATTTTACGGAAAATTGGTAGGCAGCTGTAAATGAATTTTCATATTGATCTTTGAAAATGAGTTTGAAGCAAATCGCATAAGAACTCAACATTCGCCCTATTTACCACCCACTTTCCACCCAGGGGATTGAATTTTAAGGAAAATTGGTATGCAGTTTTATATGAAATTTCATATTGAACTTTGTAGATGAGTTTGAAGCAAATCGCATAAGGGGTGAATTTTCCGTAAATAAAGTATGCAGTTTTAAATGAATTTTCATATTGATCTTTGCAAATGAGTTAGGAATAAATCGCATAAAAACTCAACTTTCGCCTTTTTACCACCCATTTTCCACCCGGGAATGTGAATTTTCCGGAAAATTGGTATGCAGTCTTAAATGAATTTTCATATAGATCTTTGAAAATGAATTTGAAGAAAATCGCATAAGCACTCTACTTTCGCCCGATTTATCAACCACTTTTCACGCAGGGGGGTGAATTTTCCGGAAAATTGTTTTGCAATTTTAAATGAATTGTTATAAAGATTTTTGAAATTGAGTTTGAAGAAAATCGCATAAGAACTCATCTTTCGCCCTCTTTGCCACCCACTTTCCACCCAGGAGGTTGCACATTCCAAAAATTGGTATGCAGTTTTAAATGAAATTTCATATTGATCTTTGAAAATTAGTTTGAAGCAAATCGCATAAGAACTCAAATTTCGCCTTTTTACCACCCACTTTCCACCAAGAGGGGTGAATTTTCCGGAAAATAAGCATGCAGTTTCAAATGAATTTTTATATTGATCTTTGAAATGAATTTGAAGCAAATCGCATAAGAACTCAACTTTGGCCTTTTTACCACCCACTTTCCACCCACGAATGCGAATTTTCCGGAAAATTGTTATGCAGTTTTAAATGAATTTTCATATTGATCTTTGAAAATGATTATGTAGCAAATCGCATAAGAACTCAACTTTCGCCTTTATACCACCCACTTTCCAACCAGTGGGGTGAATTTTCCGGAAAATTTATATGCTTTACTAATGAATTGTCATACAGATCTTTGAACATGAGTTTGAAGCAAATCGCATAAGAACTCAACTTTCGCCTTTTTACCACCCACTTTCAACCCAGAGGGGTGAATTTTCCGGAAAGTTGGTATGCAGTCTTAATTGAATTTTTATATTGATCTTTGAAAACGAGCTTGAAGCAAATCGCATAAGAACTCAACTTTCGCCTTTTTACCACCCACTTTCCACACGAGAAAGTGAATTTTTCAGAAAATTGGCTTGCAGTTTTAAATGCATTTTCATATTGATCTTTGAAAATGATTATGTAGCAAATCGCATAAGAACTCAACTTTCGCCTTTATACCACCCACTTTCCAACCAGTGGGGTGAATTTTCCGGAAAATTAATATGCAATATTAAATGAATTGTCATACAGATCTTTGAACATGAGATTGAAGCAAATCGCATAAGAACTCAACTTTCGCCTTTATACCACCCACTTGCCTACCGGGAATGTGAATTTTCCTTAAAATTGGCTTGCATTTTTAAATGAATTTGCATATTGATCTTTCAAAATGATTTTGAAGAAAATCGCATATAAATCAACTTTCGCACGATTTATCACCCACTTATCACGCAGGGGGTGAATTTTCCGGAAAATTGGTACGCAATTTTAAATGAATTTTTATAAAGATCTTTGAAATTGAGTTTGAAGAAAATCACATTAGAACTCAACTTTGACCTTATAACCACCCACTTTCCACCCGGGAATGTGAATTTTCCGGAAAATTGGTATGCAGTTTTAAATGAATTTGCATATTGATCTTTGTAAATGATTATGTAGCAAATCGCATAAGAACTCAACTTTCGCCTTTTTACCACTCACTTTCCAACCAGTGGGGTGAATTTTCCGGAAAATTAATATGCAATATTAAATGAATTGTCATACAGATCTTTGAACATGAGTTTGAAGCAAATCGCATAAGAACTCAACTTTCGCCTTTTTACCACCCACTTTCAACCCAGAGGGGTGAATTTTCCGGAAAATTGGTATGCAGTCTTAATTGAATTTTTACGTTGATCTTTGAAAACGAGTTTGAAGCAAATCGCATAAGAACTCAACTTTCGCCTTTTTACCACCCACTTTCCACCCGAGAAAGTGAATTTTCCAGAAAATTGGCTGGCAGTTTTAAATGCATTTTCATATTGATCTTTGAAAATGATAAGGTAGCAAATCGCATAAGAACTCAGCTTTCGCCTTTATACCACCCACTTTCCAACCAGTGAGGTGAATTTTCCGGAAAATTTATATGCAATATTTAATGAATTGTCATACAGATCTTTGAACATGAGTTTGAAGCAAATCGCATAAGAACTCAACTTTCTCCTTTTTACCACCCACTTTCAACCCAGAGGGGTGAATTTTCCGGAAAATTAGTATGCAGTCTTAAATGAATTTTTATTTTGATCTTTGAAAACGAGTTTGAAGGAAATCGCATAAGAACTCAACTTTGGCCTTTTTACCACCCACTTTCCACCCGAGAAAGTGAATTTTCCAGAAAATTGGCTTGCAGTTTAAAATGCATTTTCATACTGATCTTTGAAAATGATTATGTAGCAAATCGCATAAGAACTCAACTTTCGCCTTTATACCACCCACTTTCCAACCAGTGGGGTGAATTTTCCGGAAAATTAATATGCAATATTAAATGAATTGTCATACAGATCTTTGAACATGAGTTTGAAGCAAATCGCATAAGAACTCAACTTTCGCCTTTATATCACCCACTTTCCAACCAGTGGGGTGAATTTTCCGGAAAATGAATATGCAATATTAAATGAATTGTCATACAGATCTTTGAACATGAGATTGAAGCAAATCGCATAAGAACTCAACTTTTGCATTTTTACCACCCACGCCTACCGGGAATGTGAATTTTCCGGAAAATTGGTTTGCAGTTTAAAAGGAATTTGCATATTGATGTTTCAAAATGATTTTGAAGAAAATCGCATAAAAAATCAACTTTCGCACGATTTATCACCCACTTTTCACGCAGGGGGTGAATTTTCCGGAAAATTGGTACGCAATTTTAAATGAATTTTTATAAAGATCTTTGAAATTGAGTTTGAAGAAAATCACATTAGAACTCAACTTTGACCTTATAACCACCCACTTTCCACCCGGGAATGTGAATTTTCCGGAAAATTGGTATGCAGTTTTAAATGAATTTGCATATTGATCTTTGAAAATGATTATGTAGCAAATCGCATAAGAACTCAACTTTCGCCTTTATACCACCCACTTTCCAACCAGTGGGGTGAATTTTCCGGAAAATTAATATACAATATTAAATGAATTGTCATACAGATCTTCGAACATGAGTTTGAAGCAAATCGCATAAGAACTCAACTTTCGCCTTTTTACCACCCACTTTCCACACGAGAAAGTGAATTTTTCAGAAAATTGGCTTGCAGTTTTAAATGCATTTTCATATTGATCTTTGAAAATGATTATGTAGCAAATCGCATAAGAACTCAACTTTCGCCTTTATACCACCCACTTTCCAACCAGTGGGGTGAATTTTCCGGAAAATTAATATGCAATATTAAATGAATTGTCATACAGATCTTTGAACATGAGATTGAAGCAAATCGCATAAGAACTCAACTTTCGCCTTTATACCACCCACTTGCCTACCGGGAATGTGAATTTTCCTTAAAATTGGTTTGCAGTTTTAAATGAATTTGCATATTGATCTTTCAAAATGATTTTGAAGAAAATCGCATAAAAATCAACTTTCGCACGATTTATCACCCACTTATCACGCAGGGGGTGAATTTTCCGGAAAATTGGTACGCAATTTTAAATGAATTTTTATAAAGATCTTTGAAATTGAGTTTGAAGAAAATCACATTAGAACTCAACTTTGACCTTATAACCACCCACTTTCCACCCGGGAATGTGAATTTTCCGGAAAATTGGTATGCAGTTTTAAATGAATTTGCATATTGATCTTTGAAAATGATTATGTAGCAAATCGCATAAGAACTCAACTTTCGCCTTTATACCACCCACTTTCCAACCAGTGGGGTGAATTTTCCGGAAAATTAATATGCAATATTAAAGGAATTGTCATACAGATCTTTGAACATGAGATTGAAGCAAATCGCATAAGAACTCAACTTTCGCCTTTATACCACCCACTTGCCTACCGGGAATGTGAATTTTCCTTAAAATTGGTTTGCAGTTTTAAATGAATTTGCATATTGATCTTTCAAAATGATTTTGAAGAAAATCGCATATAAATCAACTTTCGCACGATTTATCACCCACTTATCACGCAGGGGGTGAATTTTCCGGAAAATTGGTACGCAATTTTAAATGAATTTTTATAAAGATCTTTGAAATTGAGTTTGAAGAAAATCACATTAGAACTCAACTTTGACCTTATAACCACCCACTTTCCACCCGGGAATGTGAATTTTCCGGAAAATTGGTATGCAGTTTTAAATGAATTTGCATATTGATCTTTGTAAATGATTATGTAGCAAATCGCATAAGAACTCAACTTTCGCCTTTTTACCACTCACTTTCCAACCAGTGGGGTGAATTTTCCGGAAAATTAATATGCAATATTAAATGAATTGTCATACAGATCTTTGAACATGAGTTTGAAGCAAATCGCATAAGAACTCAACTTTCGCCTTTTTACCACCCACTTTCAACCCAGAGGGGTGAATTTTCCGGAAAATTGGTATGCAGTCTTAATTGAATTTTTACGTTGATCTTTGAAGACGAGTTTGAAGCAAATCGCATAAGAACTCAACTTTCGCCTTTTTACCACCCACTTTCCACCCGAGAAAGTGAATTTTCCAGAAAATTGGCTTGCAGTTTTAAATGCATTTTCATATTGATCTTTGAAAATGATTATGTAGCAAATCGCATAAGAACTCAGCTTTCGCCTTTATACCACCCACTTTCCAACCAGTGGGGTGAATTTTCCGGAAAATTAATATGCAATATTAAATGAATTGTCATACAGATCTTTGAACATGAGATTGAAGCAAATCGCATAAGAACTCAACTTTCGCCTTTATACCACCCACTTGCCTACCGGGAATGTGAATTTTCCTTAAAATTGGTTTGCAGTTTTAAATGAATTTGCATATTGATCTTTCAAAATGATTTTGAAGAAAATCGCATAAAAATCAACTTTCGCACGATTTATCACCCACTTATCACGCAGGGGGTGAATTTTCCGGAAAATTGGTACGCAATTTTAAATGAATTTTTATAAAGATCTTTGAAATTGAGTTTGAAGAAAATCACATTAGAACTCAACTTTGACCTTATAACCACCCACTTTCCACCCGGGAATGTGAATTTTCCGGAAAATTGGTATGCAGTTTTAAATGAATTTGCATATTGATCTTTGAAAATGATTATGTAGCAAATCGCATAAGAACTCAACTTTCGCCTTTATACCACCCACTTTCCAACCAGTGGGGTGAATTTTCCGGAAAATTAATATGCAATATTAAATGAATTGTCATACAGATCTTTGAACATGAGATTGAAGCAAATCGCATAAGAACTCAACTTTCGCCTTTATACCACCCACTTGCCTACCGGGAATGTGAATTTTCCTTAAAATTGGTTTGCAGTTTTAAATGAATTTGCATATTGATCTTTCAAAATGATTTTGAAGAAAATCGCATATAAATCAACTTTCGCACGATTTATCACCCACTTATCACGCAGGGGGTGAATTTTCCGGAAAATTGGTACGCAATTTTAAATGAATTTTTATAAAGATCTTTGAAATTGAGTTTGAAGAAAATCACATTAGAACTCAACTTTGACCTTATAACCACCCACTTTCCACCCGGGAATGTGAATTTTCCGGAAAATTGGTATGCAGTTTTAAATGAATTTGCATATTGATCTTTGTAAATGATTATGTAGCAAATCGCATAAGAACTCAACTTTCGCCTTTTTACCACTCACTTTCCAACCAGTGGGGTGAATTTTCCGGAAAATTAATATGCAATATTAAATGAATTGTCATACAGATCTTTGAACATGAGTTTGAAGCAAATCGCATAAGAACTCAACTTTCGCCTTTTTACCACCCACTTTCAACCCAGAGGGGTGAATTTTCCGGAAAATTGGTATGCAGTCTTAATTGAATTTTTACGTTGATCTTTGAAGACGAGTTTGAAGCAAATCGCATAAGAACTCAACTTTCGCCTTTTTACCACCCACTTTCCACCCGAGAAAGTGAATTTTCCAGAAAATTGGCTTGCAGTTTTAAATGCATTTTCATATTGATCTTTGAAAATGATTATGTAGCAAATCGCATAAGAACTCAGCTTTCGCCTTTATACCACCCACTTTCCAACCAGTGAGGTGAATTTTCCGGAAAATTTATATGCAATATTTAATGAATTGTCATACAGATCTTTGAACATGAGTTTGAAGCAAATCGCATAAGAACTCAACTTTCTCCTTTTTACCACCCACTTTCAACCCAGAGGGGTGAATTTTCCGGAAAATTAGTATGCAGTCTTAAATGAATTTTTATTTTGATCTTTGAAAACGAGTTTGAAGGAAATCGCATAAGAACTCAACTTTGGCCTTTTTACCACCCACTTTCCACCCGAGAAAGTGAATTTTCCAGAAAATTGGCTTGCAGTTTTAAATGCATTTTCATACTGATCTTTGAAAATGATTATGTAGCAAATCGCATAAGAACTCAACTTTCGCCTTTATACCACCCACTTTCCAACCAGTGGGGTGAATTTTCCGGAAAATTAATATGCAATATTAAATGAATTGTCATACAGATCTTTGAACATGAGTTTGAAGCAAATCGCATAAGAACTCAACTTTCGCCTTTATATCACCCACTTTCCAACCAGTGGGGTGAATTTTCCGGAAAATGAATATGCAATATTAAATGAATTGTCATACAGATCTTTGAACATGAGATTGAAGCAAATCGCATAAGAACTCAACTTTTGCATTTTTACCACCCACGCCTACCGGGAATGTGAATTTTCCGGAAAATTGGTTTGCAGTTTAAAAGGAATTTGCATATTGATGTTTCAAAATGATTTTGAAGAAAATCGCATAAAAAATCAACTTTCGCACGATTTATCACCCACTTTTCACGCAGGGGGTGAATTTTCCGGAAAATTGGTACGCAATTTTAAATGAATTTTTATAAAGATCTTTGAAATTGAGTTTGAAGAAAATCACATTAGAACTCAACTTTGACCTTATAACCACCCACTTTCCACCCGGGAATGTGAATTTTCCGGAAAATTGGTATGCAGTTTTAAATGAATTTGCATATTGATCTTTGAAAATGATTATGTAGCAAATCGCATAAGAACTCAACTTTCGCCTTTATACCACCCACTTTCCAACCAGTGGGGTGAATTTTCCGGAAAATTAATATACAATATTAAATGAATTGTCATACAGATCTTCGAACATGAGTTTGAAGCAAATCGCATAAGAACTCAACTTTCGCCTTTTTACCACCCACTTTCAACCCAGAGGGGCGAATTTTCCGGAAAATTAGTATGCAGTCTTAAATGAATTTTTATATTGATCTTTGAAAACGAGTTTGAAGCAAATCGCATAAGAACTCAACTTTGGCCTTTTTACCACCCACTTTCCACCCGAGAAAGTGAATTTTCCAGAAAATTGGCTTGCAGTTTTAAATGCATTTTCATATTGATCTTTGAAAATGATTATGTAGCAAATCGCATAAGAACTCAACTTTGGCCTTTTTACCACCCACTTTCCACCCGAGAAAGTGAATTTTCCAGAAAATTGGCTTGCAGTTTTAAATGCATTTTCATATTGATCTTTGAAAATAATTATGTAGCAAATCGCATAAGAACTCAACTTTCGCCTTTATACCACCCACTTTCCAACCAGTGGGGTGAATTTTCCGTAAAATTAATATGCAATATTAAATGAAGTGTCATACAGATCTTCGAACATGAGTTTGAAGCAAATCGCATAAGAACTCAACTTTCTCCTTTTACCGACCACTTTCAACCCAGAGGGGTGAATTTTCCGGAAAATTAGTATGCAGTCTTAAATGAATTTTTATATTGATCTTTGAAAACGAGTTTGAAGCAAATCGCATGAGAACTCAACTTTGGCCTTTTACCACCCACTTTCCACCCGAGAAAGTGAATTTTCCAGAAAATTGGCAGGCAGTTTTAAATGCATTTTCATATTGATCTTTGAAAATGATTATGTAGCAAATCGTATAAAAACTCAACTTTCGCCTTTATACCACCTACTTTCCAACCAGTGGGGTGAATTTTCCGGAAAATGAATATGCAATATTAAATGAATTGTCATACAGATCTTTGAAAACGAGTTTGAAGCAAATCGCATAAGAACTCAACTTTCGCCTTTTTACCACCC